>JANTOQ010551790.1:0-10892 GCA_027564595.1 Bythotiara depressa | reverse complement strand
ACATTGATACCAGAATTGTAAATATTCTGACGTAGTTTTTTAACCTGTAAAAATATGAAATATAATAATAATAATAATAATAATTATGAAGTGTTGATAGAACTGTGAGGGTTAAAATAGGTTCAGAAGAAGAAATATGCAGATTAACCAATATTTGAATATGTGAGTGTGGATAATTCAGAAACATGTGTAGAGCAAGAGTCATATTGGTAAGAAAAAGGGCATTTTTGTAATCACACTTCCCGAAAATGTACCTCAAATGTAGACATTTTTAACACAAATAACACCTTCGTGTATTCAAACTTCGTGAAAATGTACATCAAATTTAAACATTTTTAACTTTTTAAAACGTTTTTTAATTTTGTAAATAACTTTTCTATCACTATCACCACATTAACAACATCAAATACTGAAGTGTAATATAATCCTGTACTTAAAATAATAACTATAATGATGATACTATAATCCCCAGGATGGAGAGCCCCAGGATGGAGAGCTAAAATGCATACTTGGATCGGAATGATAAATACGTAAATGTGAAATTTGGTCTGTTGGCCCACATGGGATGTAATGTAAACATTTATTTTTCTTTAGATAATCAGTAAACGTGAATCTATGAAGTGTACAATATGCGAAGAAACACCTCGATGTGTTGTAACGTATCCATGTACACACTGTGTGATGTGCGAAAATTGTGCAACTACTCAGACAGAGTGCCCATTTTGTCAACAAAGAATTGTACAGAAATCTACCATATTCATTCCAGTGTAGTCTACTTTCCACTGTTTGTTTGTTAGACACATAAACATATTTTCTGAGCTTTTTTAAAGCTACATTTATGTTTCTGTAACACTTTCTTACCACAAGATCCAATGAACAAGTATTTGCCAGTTTTTCTCCTTAAGTACAGAGGTATCCTTACAATGATGACCTTGACACACTGGTTTTATTTTGTGATATAACCATGTTTTTTTATACCGTTCTAAACCTTAAACCTATTCCTTTGAAACATGCAAAATTTGTGCATACCAGACTACTAATGTGAGATCAGGCTATTACACTGGAATGTGGAAGCATTTTATAAATAATCTTGTGAGTGAAGAGTTTAACTTCTGGTAAGGACGTGCATAGTTTTTGTGTGAGTACGCAAGTACTATCTCACTTTAGGATGAATTTTTTAAATTATTGTATCTCTTATATGGGGTTACTTAAAAATATATTCGTAGTTGATATTCACATGTTAATAGTTAGTTTATCAGTACCTTGTCCATAGTGTTAACTCATTCAGCTTGGCCATGTCTTGTAACAAATCTCTGTGGTGGAGAACCATTATATTTAAAGCAAACAAAGTGTTTATATCACCCTCGTACATATTGATGGCTATGTGTGCACAAATTGTTTTTGAATCTTTGAACAGTTTATGGGAGCGTGGTGGGATAGAAGACCTTGCTTTTACTTTCTGCCTGTGTGAACTTATTATCATTTTAATGTAGGTAGTGTACTAGTGAAATCTGCACTCCTGTGTGTGTTGCTTAATGTACCATAAAAGCTCGATTAAGTACCCCCTTCTTGAATAAGCTCCCCATGGTCTATCTAGAGGGGGTGCTTATTCGAACATTTTAGAAAAGAATGTAAACAAATGTAGCCCATTCGATGCACGTTAGCTTAACAAATCCAATTTCAAGAAAGCTCCAATTAGTTCCTTTTAATTGATAAAAACACTGATGCAGATGACGATTTAGGTGTTGATTAACAGTAAATTATATTTTACAGAAAATAGTTTATATGGGCATTAGCGTTAGCATTAGCTTTTTTTACTTTTGCATAAGTTGGGTTAATTTAATAGCTCCCTGAGTGCTTAATGGAGCATTATGGTATTTAATCATGCCTATAACACTGCACGAAGAATGTTGTAAAGATTGAAATTAAGGTTATTGCTTTATGGGTTGATTAATTAATTTTAAATTTATTTAAATATGAATGTTTAGACGAGAGAAAACACTTTCCAACTTGTTTCATAGATTTAACAGTTTCAAGTTAAATCAATTTAAGAAAGTTTAAATAACGTTTTCTTTATCAAAAGATGTATGGATGACCTTTTATGTACTGTACCATAATAAGTCGTCCAGACTGATGCCACAGTGTTCATATCTTTTCTTAAATTGTATGGTTAGACTTGACCTCCATTGTACCCAGCTTAAATTTGTTTGTTTTTTTAATGTTGTTTTTTATGTTTTTATTTATGTTTTTTCACCGGACCAAATTGAAAAAGTTATTCTACTGGCAAGATCATAAAATAATGTGGTCAGTTGGTCACTAAAATAATTATACTTTCCTTGGGTTATGGCACATAAGGGTTTAAAAAACTGTTAGCAGTCATCTCTAAAGGTTTTTTAATTGTGCAAAGAATCAATAGAGTAATGATCAGCCAATTAATAGATACCAGTACTAGTTGCATACCTCCTGGTTATATTCAACTTTGGATTGGAAACCTTTTTTATGAGTAACCAACGGGTCTTATCAGCTTTTACCAAATTTATTATACATTATATTTACAATAGTTAATGCCCTGGGAAAAAGGAAAATAGCAAAGAAATTAGCAATGATTTCATTCCCATCTGGAGGACTATGCATTAAATATTTAAATCCATAAAGAAATAATAGAGATTTATTTAAGTGTATCCTTGAGGAAGTAATGTTTTTATAAATAGAACAAATAAAAATAACATTTTTGTATTGATCAGGATGTTGAACAACATTTCAATTTAATCTCACCAAGGAACTTTAAAAGCGAAGCATCTCACTTAATCAAACAGTGAAAAAAATATTGCAGATCATATTTATTTGTGGCATTTGACTCCATATTTCAGGTACAACTGCATTCCCAATTGTCTAAGTTAACATAAATTTTAAAAATTGTCCAAGTGGGTAAACGTAGCTTCATCTTGTGGTAAAGCAGGACACCTTGTTTGCTTAATTCTTTGTAAGGATTGTAGTTTTAAATTCATTATCTATAATTTTTATGACACAGCTAAGCTTTGTAATGCCTGATGTATAGCACAGAGTTAAGGTTGCTTGTTGACAACTTTGCGCTAGCGAGATTTTATTGTCATTACTCAAAAGTAACACAATTGAAAATCCCTGACACATGTAAATTTTATTCAATTGCATTTTAACCTTGCCAATTTAAAAAAAGAAGAAATTTCTCAAATAATTATTTAGCTGTTTCTTGCTTCTGTATTGCTTCCTGTGTCCAGGGATTTGCTTCATGTGCCCAGGGCTTTGCTTCAGTCATGTTACTTTCTTCTGAAATGATTGTAATATTTCTTTGTTACATTGTTAATAGTAACATAGTTTTAGAGTTTAAAAATTTATTTAAAATGTTAGAACCCCTTTATACAACAATTTACTTTTATCTTGTTTAGTTAGTGAAACAAGAAGTTGATAAAATAGTTGTAGAGTGACTGGTTGGTATGTTATTAGCTTCTTTTGTTGTTGAACATATAGGGTGGATCATGCTTGAGTTGTCTGGTATGCTTTCATCTGCATGAGGGACTAGTTTCAGGATTTGTCATCATTAACCCATTAATGCATAAACATACATACCCACCCCGGTTATATTAAACTTCCCATTGAAAACCTGTATACATTTATGAGGAACCGGGATGTCTTATCAGCTTTTACCAAATTTCCAATGATTAACCAGGGGTATTAAGCAAAGTAGCAAAGAAATGACCAATGATTTGATTCCTTTCTGGGAACACTGTGCATTAAAGGGTTAAGTTTTCTTTTCTTAAGATACCTCTTCCCATTTAACTATTTTTTACTTCCTTCTGAGAAGTACAAAACTCGTTTCAATCCCTGCGTGGTTGACATAATTTATTTTTTGGTTTTTTTTTTTGCAATATGTTTATACAATATAGTTTACTGATGGATGGTCTTGTGCCTTAAAAAATCAATATTGGAAGGAAGTTTCGAAAGTTCATTAAGTGTGCTATATCAGTTTGTTACAAACTGAAACATTGTTTTTATTTGTCCATGTGCATAGAGAATTATCATATTGTGTAATTAATATTCTTTTTTTCACTTTATCTCATTGTTTGTCCTACTCATCACATGTTGTTATGAATGTTTACAGTAACACAGTACTATATTTTTTGCTAGGCTATGGAAGTTTGAAAATTTATTTAAAACGAAAATATAAGTTGTTTATTCTAACGATTATATAGTATATTGTCGGCATGTTTTTATTACATGATAGAAAGAGCAGCGGATCATGCAGTTGAAGTGTACAAGTTAATTATTTTTCTTACTTTTTAAATTTAAAACAATTTCTTAGTCTAATTTCACCAAAATGACTGTGTATGCTTCAACTTTGTTATTTGTTGCTTTGCATTTGATGGTATTAAATTGGGGTTGTCACAGTGGTACTCTTTTTCACAATAGATAGTGCGATTTGCGTCTTTCTTTTTTTTAAATCAATACCTTCTTTCCTTTCATGTGCTAAACAGGTTTCAAATTATAATGCCTCGTCAAAAGTAAATATATGCTGAAGATTTTCTTTAATCTGGGAAGCTTTTTTTTTTTTAGCTATTGAAAAGCTATATAATTGAACAAGGTTTACGCCAAATTTAAATCAAATGTAAGGGTTTTACTGTAGGGTTTATTTTGGAAAAGTAGCGACATTGTTTTGATGTAGTTGAGACTAGGATAAGAGATATGAAAGAAGTGTTTATTCTAAAACATTTTGCTAGTCAGGTGTAATAAAAAACTTGTAATAGAGTTGAAGCATGGAAGTATGGAATGTATGTACTGTATAACCTTTAGTTCGTGTCTTGAGTCAAGCTCAGAAATTCCTCTCGAATTATGAACGTTTACACCAAATAATCCATGCAAGCTTCAACTCTCAATGAGTTTCTTGTAGTTCATAGTTACATTATTTTTGCCACTGTTTTGAAACCAGTTGTCAATTAGTGTAGCCTTCAATCATCATCTTTAGTAATAAAACTTCTAACAAATTTTAACAGTCCTAAAAATGGAGAAAGGAAGTGATTGCTAAAGCATATAAGTGCTCTCAGTGTTATTTACTGTCATTGACTTTGTGCAAAATTCTATAGTAGCGAGGTTTTGTCTGATTCCTCGATAGAGACGTCAACCTAGCCTTCTAAGATCTAGCCATATAATCCTTTGAATTCTTTCTAGTATGATGACCTCCTAGGACCTAAGCCACATACTGCTTCATCTTGGGGATAATAACTCTTCATAATTTTGTTGTTATTAAGTTTACAGACCTATAGAACTCTTACTCTGTTAGCGGTTGTTTTGACATATTTGTAAGGTTTTAAGTTTTATTGTGAGTACCATTAAATTATTTTATAATAAATTTTTGACATAATGTTATCAGTATCAAATCTTTATAGAATCTTGTGTTGAAATTAATATGAGCCAATCTACCTGTTATGCACTCAAAACCGGTGATACCTTCCCTTGATGTTTAGATCTGAAATTTTTATCAAAGATCTTTCAGTGGTTATTGTGGTGTGTGAGGCCAAGGTATCTTGATTAGCTCATATTAGCTGTAAAACCGGATTTTCACTCACTGAAAAATTTTGGTGGACGGGAGTTTACCGTTGTAAAAAGATGAAAATTTTCAAACTTTTTATAAATTTCCATCCAAGGAAAATTTGTCTCAAACAATCAAGGTTGTTTACTATTTTTTTCAGGGATGTTTTTTATTGAGTGGATAGCCTGGTTATTTAAAAGGTACCATTATATACAGCAGGTGAAGAAAGGGAACAAGGGTCCAAATTGCATTAAAAAGTATCCATTATGGAGATAATCTATCATTGAAGAGATACATATCAAGGCGTTGATAACACCCTGCTGCTTATAGATTTTGAATGTTGAATGTTTCAAGAATGCTATCCACCACTCAGAGTTGTTATAGTGTGACTGTTTTTTTCTGCATGCTGCGGAAAGGTCATTCATAAAACATAGTTACCATTAGAAGCGTATATAAAAGACTAGAAAGATGTAAAAGTCACTCTATATTATTTCATAAATGTGAAGAAACTTAATTTAACATGTGGTGAAGTTGACCATATAAGCGTGTCGTTGATCAGTATTGTCTCTCTTAAGAGTTAGTTAAGAATAGTTTGCACGCTTCAAGTTATCATAATTCTGTTTTAGCATATCCAAGTGATATTTGTAGCCGTTGCTAAGCAGTTCGTGAAAGCACGTTTCGATTATAATGGTACCTTAGTGGCCGTGTTCTTGTTCTCTTCGAGGCTAGTGTGTTGTAATGTTATTTTAACTTTGTTGGCTTTTATCTTATACTCTTATTATGTACATCTTGAAATTAATTGAGTTACGTTCCAACAGAAGTAGCTACAATTTTGAACAATACGGAACCTCTGAAAAAACTGAAATTTACATGTAATAGTTTTTGGAAATACTTGTTTCAGCGTTTCTTGTCGTTGTTGTTGTTTACTTATTTGGACACTGCAACATCTTTGTTTCTATCGCTACATGTTTGAGACTATGAATCTTGAAATCCGTAGCTATGTACATTAAACAATAAACTTTTCCCTTTTAATGCATGCTATCTCCCCTGATTTCTCATATAATTACACAAGATTTTCTATAAGATGTGTATTATATCCCGGAGGTATATTCATGCATTAATTACGAATTTATCCGTGTTCACGTTACATGATATCGCATTAATTATTTCTGCTGTTTTTCATAAAAAACTTATTTCAGATTCTGATTCCTGATCAAAAATTATGAACATCTCGAAATTATTTCCCAAAAATAAGATTTTTCAATGAAAACGTCGTGGCGAGTCGTGATAAATGTTTAAAAAATTTGAACGTTGCGTGTCATAGCCGGAACAACATCTCTGTTTGCCGTAAATATTTGAAAGTGGCAACACACACACAACACACTCGAATCTATTTTGTTTTTCATAAAATATCAACGGAAATTGTTAGTCATATACTGGAACTGTCAATTTGGGAGTCCAAATTATTATTTAAGTTTTGAATATGAAAACGGTTGTCATTTATTGAAAGCATGATTAGGAAATGTTTAGATTCGACGAGAGAAACGGAAACAAGTTTATATTTCCTTCATTGTATAGAAAATAAATTTTAATACTGATCAGTGGTTGTAGGATTGGTGCGATTTTCAGCACATTTCCTCATCTTGTTTGCGTTGTGGTCTAATACTTTACAGATCTCTTCCAGTTGCTTCTCTGTGTCTCTGATTGTGGATTACCCCCTTGCGAGTTACAAATCTAAGTTTCGAGTTAATTTCGAGAGTTATTTTTAATTTCGCCCGTTAAAATTTCAATGAGTTTCGTTTACGGAACGAGTTAGTGACTATCATAGTTAAATAATTACTGTTAAAACGTAACTCGCAACTTACAATTCGTAATTCGTTAATTACTTAGAAAGAGCAAATCCTACTTTAGGCATACATGTTCCGAAGCTAGTCCCTTCCACTGTTGTTTTCAAAAGGGAGGGAAGATACGAATGGTTAGGTTTATTAAAATTTTTATTTAATAAAACACTATATATATTATTATTGCTATTACTCTTTTCTGTATTCTTTAGAAGCATTGTATCAAAAATTCATACACCTGAAAAAATATAGTCATGGTTAGAATGTGTCATTCACTAATTACTCTCCTGCGCAGATGTCATTTAAAATGCTTAACCCTTTATTGCATAGTGCCACCGGAATCAAATCATTTATCATTTCTTTGCTATTTCGTCTTTTCCAGGAAGTCAATTATTGGAAATATAATGGAAAATAAATTTTGTAAAATTTGATAATGGTTCCTCATAAAATTATAAAAGGTTTCCAATCCGGGAGGTATGCTTATGCTTTATAGGGTTAAATGCGACGTGAAGAGTCAATGTTAACAGCTTACCAGTGCGAGCGATATGTTTAGGTTTTTAATTAAGTGCTAATTAATTACGATTTTAGGCCCTTTTATGTAATTAACGCATCTTTTTACGTAATTAATGTATACGCATAACGAGAATAGGGGTCAATGCGTTTTAACCCTATTTAGGGTGGGCTTTTTGGTGTACGCTGAGGGGGAGGGGGGGGTAAAATCCGTCAGGAACGTCCTATAAACTTGAAAATTGGCAAGATAGTAGCCATAACCTTCTACTTTCTAATTTCCAAAAATGTTTTCCATTATTATTTTTGACTGGAGTATTTTTATTTATTCTGTTTCCAGTTTCTGGAAGCTAATAGGGTGGGCTTTAGAAATTGCATTGTTTCATTGGGTGTTTAGGGGTTAGAGGATTGCTACGGTGCGCCGAAATAATCAAAACATCGCAACTTTCTATGTTTTCGGTGACACCCCCTGTCAATGGAAGGGTAAAATACCCAACTTCCTGAAATGCTATTCCAATGAAATGTTCCACGCTATATCGATATAAAATAATAGTAAAAGTCACCAAATTTCAGCGTCATACGATAAGCACAACCCCAGAGATATTACAAAAAGTTCACTTGGGGAGGGGTAAATCACCTCCAATCCCCTTAATGAAATGAGAACCCTCGGAAAAGTATCTTTATTTCACTGATTCTCGTGTTTTCTGACGCCATGTAGCGGCCAGTGTCGAAATTTTAGGAAAAAATACTTCTCCTTAGATCTCCTCCACATGTACTGTAAAACAGCAATTCGCAAAACGTACTATGGCTCAAATAATTGAAAATGGCTTAATACCAACTTAAAGAATTGTGCAAATAATACTTCTTTTTTTCTCGTTCCCCACACTTCGAAATATAGAGAAAAGCATCCACAGGTAAGGTAATCAAGACCTCACTATAAGTAAAAAGCAACCATGGATCGAGTTTAACCGTTAGTTAAAAGCAGAAGGGTTGATGGTTACCAAATTTATGAAAACGGCATTCCATAAGTGATTCTGTATCCTAAGATACCTAATAGGGTGAACTGGAACTTTTTACGGTTATTAAATTTATGAAACAATCTACAAAACAAATTATATTGTGGGAAAATTTCCAACCGTGTGTAGGTGTCACCTATACAGAATGTTGCTTTTGTGAAAATTTACGTTGGACTAGAACCGGCATATAGATATCTCTTTCTAAGCCACCATTCTCGTTACCGTTCGTAACTGATTTTTCGACTATATAAAGACCTAAAAAGAAGAGTCCAGAGTTTTTCAGTGACTACTCATTAATGAATGGATGTGTTAGTACTGAATCCACCATGATGGTACACCACGAAAGGACAGGGAGAGTTCCGCTTGCACCAGAAGTGAATGCTTTGTGACATCACACTAGTGGAATTCATTCTTTCCGGGAGTTGTGATGAAAACATGACATAGTAATTCTATAGTTTCCCAGGGATATGGCAAGTTTAACTTTCTAAAAAAAAACGGACTTCCGATTCAGATTATTCGTCAGAAATTATGCCTCTGCTGAAAATTTCAATGCTACATAGGAATTAGAATGGTTGTTTTCGCTACACTATACCAACGGTCAAGGCCTTCTTAATTTCAAACTTTCCATGTTCCGCCACAAACTCATGCGTAAAAATTAATCATTTTTTCATGAACACGAGGCGAGACATGACACGTGCGATTTTCACGATAGGCATATTTTTGATGAGGAATCTGAATCTGAAGTCCGTTTTTTATAAAATTAAATTTCAAATTTTCATGAGCCTTTGTCTGTTGCCCCCGGAATTGAATCAAATGAATACTCATTTCTTTTGTTTTTTCAGGGGGTTTATTATTGGAAATGGAATTACATACTCCTTGATTCTTTACAAACTATAAAGATTTCCAAAGTTTAAATAAACAGGAGGTTACAAAGTAAAAAAAGTAAAGTTAAAAGGATTATGGGTGTTTTGGATATAACATTAGAGTGGAAATGGATAAGTGAAGCAAATAAAAGATACACATGAGATTTATTGGTCTGTGTGGGATTCATTACCGTTAATACGCGCACGCATCTTAATGAATATACAAGGATTGCTGGTGAAGAGAAAGTCGAAACGTAAGTTGCTAAAGTAACAAGTGAAATAATTGGAACTACGTGGGATCCGCACCTGACCAGCTACTGTCAGATGGTGCACTAAACGACAGATGGTGTATTTGTATACGTAAATTGTATGTTGCTTTTGTTGTTTGATCTGTGCAAGATCTGTGTAAAAGAGTAACTGCTTATTATAGAAAAAAAAGATGGAGTAGACACATTGTAAATTATCGTCGTACTGATAACTCAGCCGGTAGAGCGGACTCGTGGATAGCGGGGGTTGTGGGTTCGAATCCCACACAGTCCAATTTTTCGCTTGTGAAAATAAAGCTCATGAAGATGCATATGTACCATTACAATGAATACATCTTGCTTAATATAAATATAAACACTTCTACAAAACATTTTTGTCATTAACAGCAACAACGTACAAACAGTCAAAACATTTGCAAAAAAAGATATATATTGCACTTCCGTCATACCAAATATAGGAAAGATAATATATAAGTTCTCTCGTGGTCATACTCACTAAGAACGTACTCAAGTATACGTTTTTACTCATGAAAATGTAAGAAATAAATTAAATGGATGTAAAAAACAATGCAGCATAAAAAACTTTGGTTAATTCAAACTCCAATTATATGTTAAATAAACCAACCGTCTCGGTTGGAAGTTCTGCAGCGAATTGGGCATTTGTCGTTCACAATGGAACAACCAACTTCCTAATATTTTATTTTATATTTTGCTTTAAATGTGTGCTATTGTTGTATGTTTTTTAATATAGAAAAAAAAAAGTAAGTTTGGCGCATGACCGGGTTCGAACTGCAATCGCATTGGTTGAGGTAGAAGTGCCATTGAAGTAATTATCT
>JANTOQ010551679.1:0-10893 GCA_027564595.1 Bythotiara depressa | reverse complement strand
ATTCTAGTTTCTTGTATTGCGATGGCAAATAGGTTATGTTTGAAGAAGTCATCTGCTAGGTTAACTTTTTTCAATTTCTTTTTTAAGCTTCTACAGTTTAATGTTCCAATATTTATACTTGCATTTTTCTTCTTCATAATGTAACTTGGATTGATACTTTTTAATTACGTGTATTTCATTGCTGATTAAAGTATTATCATAACGCTTTATAAGAATTTATAAGCTTGCCCTAAGGGCCTCCAAGAAGGAGTGACTGTACTTTATAAGAATTTATAAGCTTGCCCTAAGGGCCTCCAAGAAGGAGTGACTGTACGCCGCCACAGTCAACGTTCCATCATTAGATGTTATTACCTGGTCACACTTACCTGATCAAGTGAACTTTTACAACAGAGCCTTTGTATACCATAGCTACTGATCCAAAAATCATTTCTCCCAACATTTTCACATCTGAACTTGGTTTGATACACTAAAAGCAATATTGGAGGTATGAGATATAATATAAATATAAATATAAACAAACAAATAAATAAATAGATACACAAATAAATATACAAATATAAAATAACAACAAAAATAAACATTGTAATTCAGATTACATTTCATAAAAAAGTACAAATGTTTAAAAAACGTACAAATGTTTTCAAGATTATGTATTTTTAAATGTAATGTACAAATCTACCCCTACCAGTGGATAACCTATAATCACAGAGAAGAGAAAAAAGGCACTTTTGTGGTTACACTTCCTGAAAATATGTCTCAAATTTAAACATCTTTAATGAACATTTTTACTTAGATTATTAAAAGGGGCAACATCAGAAAGTCAGATCCTATTGAGGAATAGATTAAGACCTTCCTACTCTATCATTGTTAAGGCTATCTACCTACAGTTAATTAGAAGTCAGTAGAGGACCCTCAAATAGATGAATGCAAAGATTGTAACAAATTTCAATAAATAAATTAGAACTGAAATTTGTCAGTTTAAATTAAAACAGTATTTTAATATCTACAGGAGAGACACTTTTTATCTGTTTACTGTAAATAAATTTGCAACAGGATCCTTTGTCATCACAACAGCAGCAGTATTTTGATGAAAATGCTGTGTATAACTATTCAAGAATATATAATACTTGCATCTACTAGAGAATAATAACAATTAAAAAATGCTAATGGAATTATTACATTGTGTTACAGCATTTTTCAATTGTTGATTTTATAGTGGCTGGTGTCCCCCTGGAAATAATCCAAATCTATATCCATTTATTTGCTGTTTTACTTTTTCCAGGGGTCTTTATAATAATTGGAAACAAAAGGAAAATTAGAGTTGGGAAAATTTGATAAGTCCCCCTGGCAGGAGATGTTCAATTCCTTACTTCATATAAACATGGAAAATGATAAATATATGGCAAAAACCAAAAACATAATAGTAACATGTAAATATATGAGAGTTTGAAAACTGATATATAATTTCATGTTTATTTTACCTGGTACTTTTGTGGTGAACTTTTCATTGTATCTTGTGCGTTCATATTTGACATTGAATGTGGCATTTTCGATGGTCTGGATCGTTTTTCTGATGTGTTAACATTTTTCTAATTATAACAAGTAACAAATACTTATATATATATATAATCAAAAAATTAAAGATCTATAAAAAATAATAAGGGAATAAAAATAAAAATTGGGTTTTACAGAACATTCGTGTAAGTGAGATTGAAGAACTGTGATTATGTAGAACATTCATATAAGTGAGATTGAAGACTTGTGATTATGTACATAGTCTATTTCTCATACAAAAATGTATTACTACTGCATAGCTTATACTGCACTTTGGTGCATAGCATCCCCAGAAAGGAATCAAATCATTGGTCATTTCTTTGCTATTTTGCTTTTTCCTGGGGGTTAATTATTGGAAATATAATGTTAAATAATTTGTTTGGTAAAAGTTAAAGATAATCCTTTTACATAAGTAAAACTTTGCTTCCTCAGCAGCAGCGCTTTTCATTAGTAACACATGTGCATAACAATAAATTTACTAAGAAGAATAGGTCTCTTCTAAATCAATTCAAACTTTTACTGTACTTTTACTATACCTTTTTTATTCAAAGGTCAGATAAAAACTGTATATATAGTAAAGGACTTGTTTCTGTTTCAAAAAGTCTTTGTGTTTTATAAAACATTAGAAAAGTCTTTGATCTTTGATTGATTATGAAAATGATTATTTTATGCTCAAAATGCTTCAGCTGACAATTCTTTAACAACCTGCATCAATAATATAAATAATGTTAAGTAGAAAAACAACAATTCCGTGTTTTTTATCAAACTTTATCCTTTTCTTTAGCGAAATGAAATATATATAATAAAAGCTTTGCAGCTCTACAATCAAGAAAAATGTTTTAATCTCCTCGAACTTAGCCTTTTTAGCTTCCGACTAGAATTGGTTTGTTTTTGTTTATTTTCTGTACAACTTTAGTCATGCGCACACACAAAAACAAGCTAACAACCGTATCTTATTTTATTGTATAGATAGTAAGGCCAGGCTTGGAAGAAATTCCTCTGCTGAGGTCAGCACGGCTTCGAGGGAAGTGGAAGAATTGCTCTATTTATCTACAACGATTCACTTTAATAAGATGATACTGTATTTTGCTTTTCCAGGAGTTCGTAAAATAAATTTGGTAAAAGGTAATATGACTTCCAGGTTCCTCATAAAATTATAAAGATTTCCAATCACTGTATTTGTTGCTAAACAATGAGTTAATCAATACAACCCTTAAATGCATTATCTCCCTGGAAAGGAATCAAATAATTTGTCATTGCTTTGCAATTTTGCTTTTTCCAGGGGGATAATTATTAGAAATATAAAGTAAAATAAATTTGGCAAAAGCTGATAAGACCCCCTGATTCATCATCAAATTATAAAAGTTTCCAATGAGAAGTTTAATATAACCAGGAGGGTTAAAGAGAAAATAAAGTACGAGGACAAATAAATATGTATGAGGTTTACTGTATATAAATAAAACTTATTTATCAGTAACAGACTACACATTTCATGCTTGTAACATAATGGTTAATGAATTTTATTCTAGTAGAAACCAGATTTTCAAATACTTTTCCTTAGAATAGGTGGTTTCTATTTTCTATTACCATAAATTCTCTACATAGCCCCAGTCCTGTTTTAGCCCTGTCCTCAAATAAGCCCACCCAGGGCTTATTTGATTATTAGTTCCTAATGATTAAAGAAAAAAAAATTCATTATTTGATTGCTTATTCAGAAAAACATTGTGTTTTTACAAGTACTTGAAGTAAGTCACCAATCCAGTAGCTCTGTTGATTGACCGGGATAAAGAAGACAAGTAATTGATTGACATTTGTAAGTCTTACTTGTAGCTGCTATATAAAAAAAACATACATCTTAAAAGTGTGATTTTAAGTGTTTTACACCTTTTATAAGATTGTTGACACTATTAGCAATCGTTGTTTACTAGACTGTGCAACTGACCATAAAAACTTGTAAGGATAATATAATCATGATATTAACATATTATATGTTTATGTTGTTACATTAAATAGATAATTAAATAGATAATTAAGGGGTACTTACACTAAACACTACAGGTTTAATATATGTTTACATAAACTAACAACAAATATAAAGTTTTATTCTAACAATAAAACAAATAAAAATATTTGTCTAATATATCTATTTTTATTCATGAATCATGTTAATGACATGCCCAAACTATGGGAAACAGCACAGAAACAGTATGCTCAAATGAAGTTTGGGTATGGCACATATGACATTGTTTTAAAAGTTTTGTTAAAAATGTTATAATATTGAAACACTTCCTAGATATGCTGTCCACTGCTCTGTACATTTAATTGATGTCAAAACATGTTTTCATATTACATATCACTAAAATATTTTAATTGATTTTTTTTAGATAATTATTTCCCAATTCCTAATCAATTCCAAGAGGAAAAATGTAGGTATAATTGTCAATTATGTAAACTAACACATGAGGAACAGAAACCAGTTATCATGGCAACAATAATGAATGTGAAACAGGAATAAATACTACTTCTGTATGAAACATTATACACTTACAGAATCGTTGACATATATCACTGCATCTGAGTCAAAGAGCAAGGTTTTGTCAGTCTTCCGTTCACATTCCTTGAATATCAGCACTCTAATTTTATTTTTATCCAGTTGAGGAAGCCTAAAATAAATAGACAACATTAAATATGATCATCAACATAATTAATAATACTACTATACTATACAAATAGTACTATACTATTAATTATACTATTTTTTCTGATTTATATACTAAAATATAAAGACTCGCTCGCTTTAAGGTCTCCCGATGCCTTTTAAACAAGGTGAATAAATGTTAAAAATATTACACTTCCTAATTTTTTTTTCAAACCAAACTTTGCATTCAACAATATAAGTAGTAATCCTTAAATTATCCATTAAAAAATTGATGAAATACTAAATCGTGGTGGTCAAATATGCACTCAAATAGGGGGTCTGAATGGAAGATATGTCCTTTTTATGAATTTAGATGTCAAAAGTGTCTTTTTTAGGAAAAACGCACCCATGCCCTTTGATGCTAGAATATGCCCTGACAAAATGTTGCTGGTCTGGTCTGGTCTGGTACCATAATAAAGAGTCTTTTTGTGTAGCAGCCCAGATATCTAACCATTGGTTCAGTTTTAGTATCGAAACACATATTGCAGTATTGTAGCCTACATAGGTATCTAACAAAAGACCTGATATATATGTAACAAGAGATTATTTTGTGTTGGGGATACTCTTGGAAAACTAATGTTCTGTTAAGTGTTTCAAATTTCCTTTGCATTACACAGTATATAATCAAGAATCAGAGAGCATGGGCAGGTAAGAGAAGGAAAGGACACTTTTGAAGTCACATGTTCTGAAAATATTTATTAAATTTAAACATTTTTAACAAAACATTTCCTTAGAAATTAAGAGGGGCAGCATCAGAAGGTCATAACCTCTTTTGGTCTAGATTAGAACCTGTTACATCATCATGTTGTTTACATCCCAAATATTCCCTGAAAGTTGTTTACATCTTAAATAAAAGTATTTAGGTAGGCTTTGAGTTTGATCATCTCTGTTTATTTATCATATGTCAGTGAATAAATAACATCACTTTGTTCTAGAAAGTTTATATATAATATATGTTTAAATTCACAGAGGGTAATCAATGATTTTAATTTCACTGTCCAAAACACATGAAGAGGTCACACTATCTTTACCCGCCATTTACCTCGATTTTATTGCAGAAGGAACACATTGTTTGATCAATATTTATAAAATAATCAATTCAGTATGGTTGACAGAGCAAGCCATTTATAGATTAGAATGATAAAGGCACTAGACACATGACAAATTAGATATATATATTATGAATGAGTTCTCCTTACAACTGCCTTCTTACATCAATGAAATTAGGTTTAAAAAAAAAAATTTAAAGACATTAAAGAAAAAACATCATTGTTAGATTATTAGTTGTGGATATATGGAAGGAAATAATATAATAACACCAGGCTTTAATATTTTTATCACCTGTTTTCTACATGAGCTGTTCACTCAGATCTGTATGTTTCTAAGAATATGCACAAAAAAAATCAATAGTCCATTCTATGCTTTAGAGAACCTGTGTTCACACATTCTTCATATTAATTTGCACCCATTGGCTGAAGAAAACATTCAGAAATTATTGAAACACTTTCATTGGCTGGAGAAAACATTCAGAAATATAATTGAAACAATTTCACTTCAATTTACTCATGCTTTCTTATATAAGAATACACTAAGAACAACAAGGCTGAAAATGTGTCAACTTTAAGACCAATTTTAAGAACATACTTCACCTATCTTGTAGGTGCCCAAGAAAGAATAACCAATTAACTATATTTAACCATTAATGCACAAGCATACCCCCTGGTTATATTAAATTTCCTATTGGAAACCTTTATAATTCTATGAAGAACCAGGGGGTCTTATCAGCTTTATATCATATCATATTTTTACAATAATTTTATTAACCCCTTGGAAAAAGTAAAACAGGAAAGAAATGAGATTTGATTTATTTCTGGAGAGACTGGGGAGACTTATGCAATAAAGGGTTAAAAATGTAATTCTGTCATCATTGGACCTTGTACCTTTATTGTATATTTAAATAAATTTGAATGACTAAATGAGAACATTATTAAGAAGAAAGGCAGACCAAGGAAGATTTTCATTAAAACACTGAACCTGGACCTCAAAATTTACTGGTTCTTATAAAAAAAAGAGCCTGTAGTTAACCATTTTGTTATTTTCATCAGAATTATTTATAATTTGGTAGCTTGCTCTTTTTTTTTAAAGCACAAGAATAAGAAGTAGTAGATACTTTTAAAGGGATCATTTTATTTTGTTTTATAATAGAGAACAATATTTACAAGCACGTAGAAACCATCTCTTTCATGAATGAAACTTGATCATGTGAATAAACTTATGAATGAAAAATCATCATTCTATGCATAATTAAGGAATTATAAAATTTATTAAGTTGTTTAATCATTTGGAACATTCATAAAAAATACTTAAATCCCTTTTAAAGACAAGAAAACAAGAAAACTCATGACTCAGAAATTCAGAAACTCGTGAACATGAGATTTTTACAAAACATATATATATATGGTTAAGAAATTTAAGAAAGCACAGAGAAACTTATATAAGATTAGTTGGTTTCTGTTTCAAAAGATTTATAAACTCAGCTTTGCTACATAAAGCTGAATATATTTCAGATGATGTAGATTATGAAATATACTTTGAATTACATAATACAAAAAATTTGTATAACAAATACACACAAACACACAATAAAAAATGTGCCATTCTTTCAATACCTTTACTTTACTAAATATGTATATTTTTTTATACAGTTTATTTTTGTTTATTTGTTTGTGTAGACCACATCACTTAGTAGCCTTGGTAATTAGAACTATAAATCAGTTAATGACATCCTATTATTGCCACTCTCATTGTTGTGACTCTCTCCAACATCAGGGCCAGCTCAAGGTGCTGAAGATTGAGGGGGCACTTTTTATGCCACCCCCCTCCCCCCCACCCCTGTTCTGTCAGACCAGAATATTATTATCTCACTCTCATTCACAGGTAAAAATTATGAACACTTATTTTTTTGTTCCTCCTTTATCAACATAAAATATATTCAACTTATGACATGTGCTTCTGCCATGTCATCAACATTCCTCAGATTACACAGAGTCTTGAGGCAGTCTTGTGATCTTCATCTGCTTTCTTTTGTATGACTGAAACTTAACACTGACAGTAAATGCCAGATGTGATCACATGAAGGATGTCAATGCCATGATGTGATCACATGAAGGATGTCAAAGATTACACAATGTTTCTACAGAAATGTTTTTATAGCAAGAATGAGCTGATATTAGGTTTAAATTTCAAACAGTAAAATACAAACAAGTAAAAGTTTATGCATACACTAAGAATTTCAAAATACAAAGCATAAGCCATGTACCATATATTTAAAACATTTAATTTTAGAAGATGATACGATATAAATTCCATAAATTATAAAATTAGCTAAATTTTGTGAATCTTTAAGATACATATACTGTTACATAAAGTGAGGAAAATGTTTGTGAATCTTTAAGATATATTTATACCTTATTGGCCCTTATTCCGCAGGCCCTAATTCCGCCAAACTAAAAATTAGAGATTCCGCCATTTAGGGCCGTTTTTCTCTTGGGTCAAAAAAGCTTTGAAAAGTATAAGCCCATTCACTTATTTAAAGAGTCTTAATTCTGGTGTTTTATTTTATATAGAATGATCACATTATTAGGTTTAAAAGAGCTGGTTTTTCAAGTTTTAAAGTGAAAGTAACTGATGGTTTTGAAAAAAATTGGGTTCTAGAAATGTCATAAGGTGGTGTGAAACAACAAATAATCCCTTACAAAGGTTTTAGAGCAACAATTTTGCATAAACAGCTAAAATTTCAAAGAAAATAAAAATTGGCCTTTTTTTCCACCAAAAACCTAAAACTCCGCCAATAAGGGCCGGCAGAATAAGGACCAATAAGGTATATATACTATATTATATAAAGTGAGGGAAATTGAGCAAATTGAACAAAGCATTTAGTTTGTGCACAACATGTTTGAAAATATCACTTTATTATGGTTAACATTTTTTAGATGTATTAAGTAAATTACAAACCCTGTAAGCCTACATAAACCTGCAAGGGGGTTACGATAAAAATGCTGGCTTTGTTTATGGGATGTAATAAATAGAGACAGTCTCTAATATCTGAACAATGGTCCTTATAAAGTTATTTGACATGGTTTGATAATAAATGCCAACATATAATCAGTGTGTTGATTACATCCATATTAGGTGTATCTGAAATAATCTGTACATCTCTCTGTTACTTTCCACTTTTTAAAACAACATTAAAAAGAAAACACACACAGTCATTTGAAAAACACTTCACTCTGTACTCTACTTAAACATTGCACTGAAAGAAAAAGCTTTCTTTTTTTTTTAAATAACAGTCTAGGCCAAATAAAATACATGGTAATAAAACTTAGGGATCAAAGTTCAACAAATTAATCATTTTAGATAGAATTGCAATATAAATAGACAAATAGGGAAGTTAACTTTAATCATGTGAAAACAAAAACAATGTGATCATATTTATAAACAAATTACAAGATCATATGATCATGTTTTTATTTCATGAGATGTGCTTGTTAGAACGAACTCTTCATTTGCTTCCAATTTTTTAACCAATAAAATCCTGTAATGGAAGAATATAAATTAAGAAAACCAGTCTTCCTTTAATTTAGGAGTCATAATGGCAGACCATATAGCTGAAAATACTACAGTCATAAATCAAGATGTTTAAAATAATACTTGTATACAACAATAAACAAAAATACTGTAACAAACACTACTTTCTCTATAGGAAAACAGTTGTGTTATTTTATATACATTCAAATTGATCTAATTATATTACACCCTGAAAAATGAACATAAAACTAAACTTGTTATGAACATAATAAAACAACTATGTATAATAATTTAGCAGAAAATAATAAATGTCACAAAATATTAGCAACAAATATTATCTTTCATAATCTGTATAATCTTAGACAATTTGGTCTGCAGGCATAATTTCAGACATTCTGTTCATAATGACTATGAAGTCGTTGTTGATTTGGGAGGTAGATCCATCTAGGAGTTGGAACACCTTTAGTAAACTAAGCTCTTTAGCCTTGGTTGGCATTCAGTTTAGTGTAAAGTGCCACAATAAGAAAAACACAGGTGGTATATTATGGCTAGATTCACTTTTTAGAAGGGGCTATTTTTAGGAAGGGCATCCAAGTCTTTATGTATATTCATGGCTCGGTATCTTCCTGCTCTTTGGGAAGGCAACTTATTGTTGATAACCCCACTAGAGAGAACAATTCTGGATACATCGTTTGAAAACACTCTTCTAAGGGTCTTAATATTGAAGAGGCTGTTTAATTAATTGTTTAATTATTCATGTGTGTAACCTATTTTGTAGCTTTTTGCAAGGTTAACTGAAGATGATTTTTCACAAAAAGCACCAAACTGTTATTAGGTGTTCATATTTTTTAATTTATTATTGTCTCCGTAATTTCTTTATTTTATTTATAACTGTATACAGAATATTCCAATTATTATATAATTAGTGAATTGATTATAAGTGCCGTACATGTATATAATTTTTGTTATTATTTTTTGTTATTGAAAAAAACATATATATATATATATAGTCGAAAAAATCTACAAAATGGTGTATTTGATTTTTTTTAAATTCCCAACACCATGGGTTTAATGCTCTACTTGGTGATTAATATATAACTTTAGATCATTGATATACATAAATTAAATAGTTTCAAAGACCAATCTATATATACCAGTCCTTCCATAATGCAACTGCCTTAAAATTAACATTTGGCCTCGGAGAGGATAGGAATACATTTTATGTGGCTAACATCCTTGATTTTAAGACATACACATTGTGTATTAATTCCAGTGCATTAGTTCACAGGTGTATAAATTCTTTAATAACAACTGCCCAAAGTATATATCAGAGACATAATACCAGCTTCTTCTAACAGAATCAAAACAAGAACTTCCTATTTGAGACTTGTCCAGCCATCAAGAAGAACAAACCTTGGACAAAAATGCATTTTATATCGGGGACCTTCTATTTGGAATAATTACCTGAAAATCTAAAACAAGCTCCAAGTTTAGATAGATTTAAACATTTTATAAAATCACATTTTTTCACACAATTGAAACTTAAGGAAAACAATGATATTTTTTTCGATTTTTTTTCAGTACTAAATATTTATATAGGGACTGGACCACAATGGAAATAAAGCTCTTGAGCTTTTTTTGTCATCAGTGCCATCACACCTGCATTTATATCACTCTAGCTTCTTTTTATCTTTTTATGGTTGACAACTGTCAACTTCAACTTCCAAGAGGTATTTATTTCACATGGATTTTACTTCATAGTTTAACTCACTCTACTCTACTCTACCAGACAACATCAAAACATGACAGCCATGGGTTCAAATCAAATCCACAACACTTGTGTTTCAAGGCAGGTGTGTGCCGCAGCATTATTGGGGCCATCTAAATACATTTTCATTGATTCTTACAAATAAAAAATTCCATAAAGTGAATGATGGAGAAGTGGCGAAAGCAGCCAACGGAGGTGTTCTAAGAAATTAGGTGTTCTAGAGGGGTATCCTTCCTGGCAAATGGAGGTGTTCTAACGAAATACTCAATTTGATGTTCCTGGCAAA
>JANTOQ010551568.1:0-10893 GCA_027564595.1 Bythotiara depressa | reverse complement strand
TTTATTTTTTAAAGTGTTTGTAAATTTGTATTTTTGAATAGAAAAAAAAAGAAGAAAAAAAAAAAAAAAAAAAAAAAGATCTCTAGGCCAACAGTCGTTATTTCGATCTATAATCCACTTCTTTCTTATTATTTTCCTTAATCCAAGGGTTCCGAGTTCGAGACCCACCACTGGCAATATTTAATGTTCAGAGGATGACCTCTCTGTTAATCCTTAGGTCAAGTGTGGAGTTGTATGTTAAATGTAGGCATATCTCTTGACTCGTAGAGCCGAGGGATGAGCTTCCTTAGTACAAATGGGTGCTTTAACCTTATTTCACTTGGGGTATTAACAAGAAGCCGCTCGGCTTTAAAACTGGGAGAAGAATAGAGCAGGGTTTCTAGAGAGTAAATGAGTTATGATGTCTCTGCCAGAACACAGAGAAAATGCGTGTTTTTTACCTGCTGACATCAGCAAAATTCACTAAAATCAGCATTTTTTTGTTTTTTTCCATAATTCAGGTTCTACAAATAGTCTGATGTTAAAATGTGGTAGAATTGTTCTCTTAGGAATTGTGTTTAATTTCAAATAAAAATGACAGCATAAAGTCATGTGATTTTCTTGCTGATGTCAGCATATTTTTACTGAAATTAAGCGTCTTTTCAATCTCATAATTCTTGGGGTCTAGAAGAGGTCTAGTGTTAAGAATTTGTATGTAAACTCTTGTTATTGAGGTGCTTCAATTTGAAATTAAAATGGTTGCATATAGTTTAGAATTTTTTTTTGGAAAAAACGTAATTTTTTAATTTATAAATATTTTTAATTAATATATACCACTACTACTACTAAATCTAAATGCACAAAAGAGCACTACGGAGAAGGGTGTAATTAAACTTTAATATAATGTGTCTATTATATTCATAATGTGTCTATTATATTTGCAACAAAAGTTGTGTTAATAAATAATAAGCCTTTAAGCCTATTCGATTCAACATAAAAGAGTTTTGTGTGTGTTAGAGATTATGAATTAGGTCCTGAACAGTGCCACTCAATTCATGAACTGGGTTTCTTCCAGTTAACTAATCATATATACTCATAATTAATTATCTTAATTAACCATCCATATGCATTAATTAAATAATTAACTTAATGTTGCATTGAATGTTGCATTTGTTTGACCAGCACTCTATCATTGTATAATATGTTTTTTGATCTTTTTTTTTCAGATGTGGTTTATTGTTAGGTGATCCAAAGGAAATCTCTCCTATATTCACACAATTTCTGGAAGCGACATGGCAACTTCTCAATCAATTCCCAACTGCATTTCAATTTAATGACAGATTCTTGCTTGAAATTCATGAACACCTCTATTCCTGCCAGGTAATAAATAAGTAAATTACTTATCATTGAAAAAGTTTCTGTTTTATCTCGGAATTTCTTCTTGAAGTGTGTACATTATAATTAACCCCTCTTTAGGAATAAATGTTACATATATTTGAAGGCCAAGTCAAAATAACTTGAAACCCATATTGAGAAAATAACATGGTATCCTGTCCATACCTCCCCTGGAATTGATATAGCTTCACATTGTTCATTGCCACACTGTTATTTAGCCTTGATTCTTAAATCATATTTAGCCTTTATTCTACTAATTAAATTAACATTAAGTTGATTGGATACAGAAGGAGTTACTAATGAAACCTTTCCCAAACTTAGCTATGTTAACAATAAATAAATAAAAAGCTAGATATAAGTGGAGCTATATCACAGTGGCAGCAATGAGTCCTATTTTTTAACAGTGTGGAGGACGACCTCTTCATTAAAACCATAGATCATGTTTACATAAGCCATGCGATGCTACTTATATAAATGTGCTCCTATTGTGCAGCCATGTATAATGTATTAGTTTCTAAAGTTCTAAGAGGTGAAAATGCTAAAGAAGTTTGCAACTTTCATATTATCGCTTTATCTTTTATTGTCAGAACATCTATAAAACCAGTTTTAGACTAAATTTTATTGAATACACCTATGAAATGTTGTCCTTTCTTCTTAGGTGTAAACTTATATGGATGATAAATTTCACATTGTTGTAATTTTTTTATTATAGTTTGGAACATTCTTAGGCAATTGCGAAAAGAAAAGATTGGAGTCACAGTAAGTTCTCCATTATCTCTGTAAGGCCTTCATTATCTCTGTAAGGCCAGATTCAGGTTCTTATAACTAGGCAGAGCCTATTCTATCTCCTAAGGGCATGCGTGCGATGATGGCAAAAATGCATACGTAACTTCTTGATACACCAAAATTGCAAGGTCCAAATTCACCGACGAGGGCACGTAACAGTAGGTAGCTCAAAGTAAGTGAAAAGCGAAAAAGATAGATAAAAATATAAATATATAAGGCGATAGGGCAGACTTTTCCATTTTTAGGGGCACTGCAACTGTCGACCTCCCCTCCTGGCATTATGTTTTTGGCCTTTTTAAGTCAAAATAATTTTTCACTTTTGGGGGGGCGAGGCATTTCGTGCGATTATCGCACACAATTTTGGGTTAAAATAGGTCCTGCTAGGCATCTTTGAAGTTATTGCGGTTAATGCGGTAGCAT
This sequence comes from Bythotiara depressa, assembly GCA_027564595.1. NCBI lineage: Eukaryota > Metazoa > Cnidaria > Hydrozoa > Anthoathecata > Bythotiaridae > Bythotiara > Bythotiara depressa. Next base: position 8,313 of record JANTOQ010551568.1, on the reverse strand, counting down.
TAAAAGGTCCGCGGTAGCTGGTAATTCTAATTTGAAAGGTTTGGAATCTTATGTTCATGTAATAATTTATATTATCCTGTCTGTTATTTTATACGTTCTGGTGTATGTTTTAGTTATTTTCTTCCATTTCTTCAAGAAATAGAAGAAGAAGAAGACAGCATCAACAGAAGTAGTTATGTTCATTTTCTTGGGCACACATTCACATATTCACAATCATATTCATTTTTGAATTTATAATATAAAGAACAAAATAGAAAATGATCATCTTGTAATAGAGCTTATCAACCTCGTCCCCAGAGCTTCTTTTCCTTTTTTTACTTGGAGAAAATTTATTTTTAAATGTAATGATAAAGAAGGAATCAAGCCAATTATTTTATGGAATTTGAAATTAAAATGAACATTTTTTAAAATTACATTTGAAAAAATTGAAATTTATTCCAATATAACAATAGTAAAGATAAAAAATTAAAATCAAATAAAAAAATCAAATTAATAATAAAAGATTTCGCATGTTTGCCACCTGGAAAAATAAAACTCCTTTCACCAAATGAATGTTGATATTTTAAAGCAGGAAGTTTCAATATCAAAGTAGATTTCTTTTAGATTTTCACCTTGTTATTTGGTGGCAATAGAAAGTAGAAAATCCTTTTCACAGTTTTGTCACCTAGACAATAATATTGTTCTAACTGTGTACGTGCTCAGCCAGTCAGTAAATATAAATTCGAAAACTTACAATGAAGCTTTTTAATGGCAATAAGACTTTATATGGATGTACAGTATTGAAATAAAGAGGAGAGATGATGCATATTGTTTATTTATCAAACCTGTTTCAAAATTGCTAATTTGTTATTTTTATTTATTTATTTATTTTTAACTTGAATTTCTAAAATATTTTTAAATCAAATCAGACATAGTCAAAAAATATAAAAATTAATCTAATATGTCTGGATACAACTCCTGCCTATTGTAAATTTTCTATGGATACAACTCCTGCCTATTGTAAATTTTCTAAGAATTTGATGAAAGATCAGGGGGAATAATAAACTTTTAAACTTTTATTTTTCCTTTCATTTCAAATTAGTAACACCTTCGGAAAAAGCAAAAAAGCAAATAAATAAATAATTTATAAGGTTAATGGACATTTTTCAAATTATGGACAAAGCTAAAATCAATACACCATGCACACATACTTATACCGAAGTGAAACTTTTACTGAAGTGAAATTTTTGTGTTCACAATAGGTGAAGTGAGTTTGATATTGATTTGTAGGCCGAAGTGAGTTTCATTCTTAAAATTCATTTTTCTTCAAGTCTACTTCTTTTGCACTCCAGTTCTTCTTACATGAGATGCAATCTTTGTTGATACTGCTTTCAAATGCGTTTCTATGATACATTACGCATGCATTAATATTGTTTCAGTTTGGGACTGACTGTCTACATGGAAATTTCAAACCGAAGGGAAATTTCACGATGTGAAATCTGGCTGAAGTGAATATAGCTTCAGGTTATGATGCATGTGAACACTAAAAGGCAGCTGACTATTCACAGAAGTGACATTTCCCCCGAAGTGAAATTTCACTTCCGCCTTCATGTGAATGGGTTCTTCGATTTGCGCTGTGACTTATCACAGGAATTTGGGATTTTCTCATGAAATATTTTTTAAAGGAAAATGGAAAAGTTTTTTTTGGTTTAAGGTATAATATTAATCACCTGTTCGAAATAGTATTTTGATCAATACACCTTCCCCGGATTAATTCCACACGATGCCACTTTTTCAGCTCAGAATTGTGCAAAACTGTTTTATAATTCGAATTTCTTGTTTAAAAATAATCTACCCCTGAACATTTCAAAATCCTACAACAACAAGAAGCCACGCTGCTTTAAAACTGGAGAACCTTTATTTGATACTAGGAGCCTCGTGACAGGATTCATGATAATATTTTTCGCCATTAGGCCAAAACAAAGACAAATTTTTCCATTGTATCCATGAAGATATTAGCTATTTTTCAAATTTGAAAGGAAATATTTGTGAGCTTGTATTTCACAAACATTTTCTTTCACATATCGATGCAATTTTACACGATTTATCAAAAATTGGCGAAAGTTAATCATTGCTAGTGGAGGACACTTCTGTTGAAAGAAACTTTTAACAATTTTGAAAACTTTTAACCATTTATTCCTACATATTTAAAGGAACTACTTCAAACTTCGTTTTTAAATATAACATGTTACCGAAATGGACATACAGTAGAACTCATGTAATTCGAATCTTCAGGGGACCGAAACATTTGTTCGAAATAAATGATTTTTCGAATTATAGGATTCTCCTGTTACTAAAGGAAATCAGAGGGGACCGAAAAATCTGTTTCGAATTATGGGAGTTCGAATTACTTGAGTTCCACTGTAGTTAACAGAAATACAGTCAGTCAAATATTTTTCTATTAAGAAAGAAGTACAACTTCAACAACAAATAAATACAAACTTTTCTTTCTCAAATAATATGAAAGTAGATCTATTCCAAATCTATGCCATGTTATGGTTGTTGTAGTGGGTTGACATTTTTAATATTTTGGGACGTGAAGTTATTATGGATAATAACTATGAGATGTGAGTGTAAAAGCGTTTCTTTATTATTGCTTAGTTTGCACGATTAGTGAACATCAATGGGCTTGATGACATAAAGTGCAGAAAAAGCATCGCATATGTGTTGTATTTATTCGTTTCTTTTAATAGTATACATTACTCTGTGGTGGTTGAGGATTTTTACCCTACCACCAGTCTTACCACTCTAATTAATGTTCCTAGACAATTGAAAACAAAGGAAAAAAGAATTGTATATAACCAGAACTGTGGACGTGTAAACAAAAATTTATAATAATCCAAAAACGTTTTTCAAACACTTCTTATTGCACGAAGGGTAATAGTGTAGATATTTAATTACTAAGAAAAAATGTTCACAGGCAGTGCATTATATCAAAACAGCCAAAATGGTAAAACTGTATTTGTACTGCGTAAATTTTATTACCATTCCAAATTTTTCCATTTCGTGGGAATTTATTTTCGTGCTAGGCCTATTGGGGAAATTTTTGTTGGAATTAATTTTCTCGGTTATCTAGGAAATAAATGAGAAATAAATAATAACTTATTTTGTTTTTAAACACAACATACTAGAGATTTGCTCTTAAAACTGTTTTTAGCACAACATAGAAGAGATTTGCTCTTAAACATGAATTTAACACAACATAGAAGAGATTTGCACTTAAAACTGCTGTTTTTAACACAACATACTAGAGATTTGCTCTTAAAACTGTTTTTAGTACAACATTGAAGAGATTTGCTCTTAAGACTGTTTTTAGCACAACATAGAGATTTGCTCTTAAAACTGTTTTTAACACAATGTAAAAGAGATTTGGCTCTTAAAGCGGTTTTTAACACAACATGCAAGAGATTTGCTCTTAAAACTGTTTTTTAACAGAAAACCTGTGTTTAAAAGCTTTCGGTTACTTGACGGGATGAAAATGGAGCGATTATCCAAAGCTGTATATATGCAAACCAAAAGTCCAGTTTGTCTCCCCGCCACAAACTTTCAAGATGACCGCTTTACTCGAGAGGGTCATTCACTTCCAACATGTGCAAGAGTTGATGAGTAAGATCAGTGCAAGATAAAGAAAGTATTACTGACTGTTAGTGGATTTACGAAGCATAACTCCTCTCACTCCATAACATATGATATACATGCATATGATATAAAAGGACATTGTATTCCCCTTGTTTCTCCGAACATGCAGTTACTTGTGTTTTGTTGGGTTTTTTTCTATTCAAGTTTGGTATTAACAACTTACGGTAACTCACACAACACTGCACCACTAGCTGACGAAGACAATTAATGTATATTGTCAGACTGATGGAGCACACAACACATAGTGGGCGTGGCTCCGCGAGGACAGTAGGTCCCTCCACGTGGAAACGTTACCCAACGTCTCATCCGTAAACCTCTATACAAGATATAAATTTTTGCTCCAGTCGGGAATCGAACCCGGATCGCTCACGTCAAAGGCGAGAGCGTTAACTACTACACTACGGATCCGCATTTACTCTGTACCATGGTGAAAAGAAGCTAGATCTATGGTTATTTCAGTGTAAATTTCACAAAGTACGTTGAAATTTTATATACAGGCCAAACTACTATATGTTTACCAAACTACTATTTGTTCACTAGTTGTTTGACTTGTTCGTATTAGGTTTGCAGTGATTATTTTCGAAAAGGAGGCAGTGAACTATTTTGCGAGATGCAAACAAGTAATAGGAATTGAGTAGAAAGGTTTTCATTTTAGCACTATAACTAACACTGCAAGTAGCACACAAAACATACACACAGCCAGATCCTGGGAGTTTTCTTCTTACACCTAAACCTTTAACCACACATCCAACTTCCTTCACAACTTCAGGAAAGAACGTGAAGAAGCAAAGCCATTCTTTTGATGGTTCCTTGCGATTTATCTGACACGAGATAAAACTTAAAACCATATGATAAGTAAATTTAGGTTAGTGTGAGCGTAGCAGTTATTTATTTCCTAATCCAGGCCGCGGGAATTAAAACCGCATGAAAACACTTAGCTCAGTCGTGTTATGATATGCGGTGAATTCAAGAACCTCCCAGCGACTTAGTTAAGTTTGTTTATAGCTTGAAAAATAATGTTTAGCATGGAATCGCGACGAGTTGTGACAATTTTAAAACAAAATCTCGTGTCATACATAAAAATTATTATCATTGGCGTCAAAACCAAACGTTGGTTGCGCAAGAACGCTGTGGAGATCAACTTCAGACATCCAATTAATGAATCCAATAAACAAAGAACTTCATATTTTATAAATCGTAAACACACAATATCATAAATAAGTTAGTTTTGTGGCAAGAAGGATATATGTGTTTATATTTTAACCAGTTTTGAGAGTATTTTAATGTGAATTTTTAAGTAGATCAAATAAAGGATATAACCAGTACATTCAGAAGCTTATAATTATCTTGAAGCGTGAAACAACCTGCCAGGAAAAAGTTTATATATATATGTGTGTGTGAGAGAGAGAGTTACTAGAAACAAGTGAAATCGACAACAAGAATATTCCAGGGCATGTCACGTGATAACATATCCTTATATGGTCATTTTTAAAAAAAGGCCAAAAACATAATGCCAGGAAGGGAGGTCGACGGTTGCAGTTCCTTAGAAATTGAAAAACTTGCCGTATTTGCCCCTTTTTGGATAAACTAGTGCTTTTTTATCTATGTTTTTCTCTTTTCACAACTTTGAGCTGCCTACTGTTACGTGCTCTAGTCGGTGAATTCGGACCTTGCAATTTCGGTTTAACAAGAAGTTACGTTTATATTTGCCTTTGCGCCTTCGTCGCACGCATGCGCTCAGGGGCTAAAATAGACAGGATTTGTATTATTCATCATTATCGGCAGCCCGACAGATTGCCAGATATACCAGCGCTGAAAAAATCAATGTCTGCTATGAGTTAGTTGGTAAAATAATGTTTATCTTGGAGCGAAAACATAATACGGGGGATCATGTGACATCAAAAACAAAGGTTTCCTAATTTCTAATATATATATTTTATGTACATGGGAAATATAAAATTACACTGTAAATTCGTGTACAAGATACATGATACATGATACAAGATACAAGAAGGAGGGCGTAGAATGAACATTACATCCGTTACTCAGCTGTCGCATATATACTTGTACTTAATAAGGCATGTTTTAAACTTCATTTGGTATCTTGTTAAGTTCAAGGCTTTTAATACGTCATGAACCTGGGGTCTGGAGCTGGGTTTCCCATTGCTACAAAAAATATGCTTTCTGGTTATTTTATTGCTTCTCGACTTAGATCAGTTTCATTGTCTTTCCTATCATTTTCCGACGCTTTCCGACTGCTCCCTCGTTACGGATGGGGGAGGGGGTCAAGGCTTAGTACGGCATTCTTCGCCGTGACTGGAGATCCTACCGGATAGCACTTCCTGCTGCATACTACATATTACAGAGAAATTGTCCGGGTAAAGAGCGGGAGTGTCCACTACAAAACTAAAAAAGCTTTCTGATCGTAGAAATTTTGATACTTAGACCTATTGGCTGGTTCATTTCAGTTGCTCAAGGAACGGTGTATACCTGCATTCAGATTTGACTCTCGTTATATGGTGTATTAGAAAGAACCGATTGTTGAGTCGTAGTCGGAGTTTCTCGTGAATGTGCAGGTGAATCCGAGATACACACTTCCTATCCCGTCTACAGCCACCACCATTCTCTTTCTCTAGACCGCACTAAGGAAAGGAAACAAACTCGAAATTCACCTTAAAACCTAGAGGTTTTAAATATTTTAACCAGATTGGTAACAAAATAAATCCAGATCATTGTACTTCAGTACAATGTTTCTTCTTGCTTTGAATGTTTATCTATCTTATCTGTTTATTAATGAAGTACAGAGAACATTTCTCTTGTGGCAATCTTTCACTTCCATCATTGCTATAAATTGTTCTATGCGTGCGCGTTGGAACATTCTTATTGTTTATTTTATGGTATTCCCTCTTTCTATCTTCTCCATTAAAGATATACTATTCTCATTTGATCCCTGTTTTCTTCCAGCAAGCTTGCTAAGTCAGCTTTTGTGAGTACACAATATTGTTCCCTTTCCAAACGTTTGATGTATTCCTTCTCATCGTGATGTCTGTTTTTCCAGTAAATAATTAACAGTACCGCTAACGTCACAGCGAGACAAATAAATAGAATGTATGTCGCTCCAACCATCCCCTCACTTCCTCAGTAACAATTTTCTTCTTCTTTACTAATCGATCAGAATGTTCCTAAAATTAAAGTTTAACGTGTGAGGCCTTTTAGACAATGCTTGCACTCTCACCTTACTGGATACACAAGTTTGAATGGCAGTTTTTAAATTTCAAGGTAATACCTTGGTTTAGTATGTAAATCCATTCAAGTGATTTTTCTTTTGTTTCCCGCCTGATCCGGCTTTGCACACAGCAAGGGACAGACAACAGCGTGACTAATTACCTAATCCTCGTAGAACATTAAGTTGTTGTTTTTATATTTTGTATGCATTTGTATTTGGACAGTTTGTTTTGTTTTTCTTACAAGCTGTTAATCGTGTATTAAGTCTTTCATATAGACACACACAGTGTATGTTTATTTTTCAAACTATTTACAACCCAGCGATCGATAAAAGATCATCGTAGTAAATCCAACCACTTTGTGGGATTTAAACCCTATAGTTCCTGGTATCCCCCCCCCCGGAAATTATTCAAATCTATATTCATTTTTTGGCTGTTTTGCTTTTTCGAGGGCTGTAAAATAGTTGGAAATGAAAGAAAAATAAAGTTGGTAAGATCTTTTATAAAATTAGGAGAGTTACTATTAGGACATTTACAATAGGCAAGAGGCGTGTCCAGGCATTATTGGGTTAACACGAGAAACCAGAGAAGGTAATTAATTGTTTGTTTCATACATCAATCGTGACATTACTACTAATCACTTAATAATTTTTCCACCTACTATTAATAACCACTACTAATTGTTTGTGTATTATTTGTAACTTCATAACCAGTGTGAACATAAATCACTAATCACTGTTCCCGTATTTGAAACCATGGTAACTAAAAAATGCCGTGGGATTCTAATATCAATAATTTAATATTTTGAAGGGAAATATCGCTTGATTTAACAAGGAAACAACTTTGTATCCTAGTAGAGAGGTAAATAATCCACGCTTAGTTCTGATGCAGATCAGTCCCGACAATCAAGAAGATGAAAGCCTTTTTTACGCGTAGCCATTGTGTGTTTGTGTGTTCGTATCAAGTTTATATTCGGTTGCAAACGACTTCGTTTATAGGCAGAATTTTAAGAAACAAACCATTAATTATTATGTATTATTGGGTTGTATAACAATGTCTATTTACTGGACTTCCTGTTTTTAATCGCGTAAATCCTGCTGATCGTTTTTTCACAGACATTAACTATTTTAACAATTTCTCGACCGACATAACTACGTTAAGACTTTATCTAGTGTTTACAGAATATGTGAATTTCAAAATTTGCCGTATTCTCCAATCCGAGATCACGATTACGTCACAGGGATCCACTTTTATCGTAATGTCGTTTCCGTGTTGTTCTTGCTATTACGATGTTACTATTAGAGAGGTTAAGAAACCGAGATTCTACGACGACAACGTAAAAGATTCCAACATCGTCGTAGTAGAAATTCGGCTACCAAATTTGTAGTTAAGCAAAACAAAACATTCAAAA
>JANTOQ010551457.1:0-10893 GCA_027564595.1 Bythotiara depressa | reverse complement strand
CAAGCTCGGAAAGCATTTGCGATAGCGAACATTCAAAAACCAATCGCGAATCGCGATTCGCGATCCCTTAATTCGAATCCTGATGTATGCATACAAGTTTTAATGGATTAGCATATGTACTATGTACATGAAATAATAATTCAAAGCACATTTAAAAATTCCATCATCAGTGTGCTAAAATAGGTTATATACAATACAAGTGTTAATAAATGCTCCAAAGATTACTAAAACAAGGAAGAACTTAGAAGCTTCATTTCTAGAAGTATTAAAACAAACATTAAATAACCAATTATATTACAACAAATTAAACTTGTTTAGAAATGGATTTCCCAATAGCTTTGTAAATTTTTTATTGTATATAACTTATCTTAACGTCTACTCATTTTAATCAATCATGTACTGATAATGTATACATTCTGAAAAACTTATGCTTTTAATAATAAATAAAATAACTGTTTTTTATCTTATTCTATGTGGCGAACTATCACTTATACTAAAATGAATGAAGACTTACTTGGAACCGTTGTCTAGCAAACAAAGTAACTTGACCCTTGATCCACTTGTTTCCCTGTGTACCATTACGAGTCCAAAATGGTTTACCAAGATGGCCGCCAAGCAAAACATAAACATTTAAGCTGTTAACATGAGGTCCATACATGTGATACCAAAATGTCAAACACTTTCCACCTGTGTCACTAGTTGCAGCGATCTTTACACTGATTAAGCGAGCAACGCTACCTGGTCTTTTACTTGATACCTCAAGGTATATATATTGGCCATACCCTGAAATCACACGAATATGGGCAAGTAATGTAATGATAGAAAATTAAATATAATAAAGTGTAGAGTTTACCAATTAGGAAATAGGAAGAATCGGAAAAGCCCAATCTATTAATTTCTTGAGAAAGGTACCCTTTTTTGAAAATGTTTACTGTTGAGGCTTGTTTCAAGGAAATTTGGATGACCCACTGTTATGCTGGTTTTCCACATGGCACTCAGAAAAGTGAATATTCACCAGTTTAGTGGGCAATGCAGATGAGAACCATAAAAATGCACAGAAAAAATTGCTGTTCGAAAATTCAACTTTAGTATATGCTTTTACTTTACTTGTCACAAAAATTGTATTTGGTGCCTTACGTGTTCCTTTGGTATGATCAGTCCTTGGTCCGGTGCCAGTTGATGCAGTAGACCCTCTTGACAGTGTCCAATCAAGCTGATCTGTTTTTTTATCTTGCGTCCAGCTGTTACACATTCCAAATTCAAAGTTGCAATCAAATATTGGAGCTAAATAACAAAACATTGTGTGTGATATAATAAATTACGACATAGAGTGGATACAGTTCTCCAAAGCTTAGAAATTGAAAACAAAATCTTGTGAATAATTAAATTTCACATTAAAAAAATGAGATTTTTCACCGATCTCACTGCCCAACGATGATAGAAGTATCTCTTGAACGTTTAAATCATACAGGTCCATGACATGATAAATATTCATACGTTATGAGTTTTAAAACTGGACTGACAAATGCCAATATCTTCCATCAAATATTACAGTCTACATAAAGGTATTCACAAGTTGGAAGTTATTGTCGTTTGTCAGTTGAAAATTTACACAATTTTACAATCCTGTAAAACGATCCATCCATGAAAGATTTTCAGTGGATGGAAATTCTTTTATAGTCTTCAAATTCTCAACTTTTCAAAGTTCTGTCCAGATAAATTTTATCTTGAACAATCACGATCGTTCAATCAATTTTCGGTGGAAAATGGTGCACCGGGTGTACACTTACAATTCAATTTATTTGAATTATAGAATATGTTTTCCATTTACTGTAACATAATAAAACAATATTTAGGGTTGTATAAATATTTAAAACCAGAACCATGCTACTCATAAGTCATTGAAAGAGAAGATTGTGGTATGTCGAGGAGTGAAATTGTGGTATTTTTTTCCATGGATAACCAAGAGCAAGAGTTTCAAAATAATTTATACCAGAAAACACAATCTAATGCATTTGATAACGTATATAACGTAGGTTACCTTATTTAGGGAAATATTTGCAAGTCAACATTCCTAATACACTTATCCTTGTGGATTTTTCATGTGAACAAGCTTTCTCAAATTGGGTAATAAACAAAAAAAGCCACAAGGATTCAAATAGAGAGAGAGAGATGGAGAATATTTGTTTGAATAAAACTTTTGAAGCTAATAGTTACATAAAATCTTATCTATTCTTTCACATTTTTAGCATAAGTTCTATTTTTACAAGCCACACTTACAGTATCTGCTACTACTTATTTACACAAATTTATCAAAATGTTAGAAAATTTATTAACAAGAAAATAAATCTGAAAAAAGTCAAGTAACCTCTAATTACCAAACTTTATATTTATTTATTTATTTATGGATTTTAACCCAGGATAGACTCTTCAGTACATAAAGTAATCAATTAGGGTCCTGTGATTGATGTCCTGATTGCAATTAAAGCTCCCATTTGAGTTACGGAAGTTTTCTAATTGGCTTTGTAAATCAAGCAGGAACTTCAGCTCAACGAGATAAATTCTGAGTGGAACTGTTACCACAAGCAGGATCAAGTCATAACCATTCAACAATTTAGGCTTAAAGTAGTTAGATTTCAGATGCACACCATTACATGATATATGAAGACACATTTCTGATATTACCTGCTGTCGGTCTGGATGGTCTCATTGTTGTTGGAGCAGTTGTTGTTTGTTGATTCTTAGGTGAAGCATCTGTAGGTACAATTTGACAATTTCCAGACTTGAAAGAAAAGTCATCAATGGCAATGTCACCACGGTAACTATTACCCCTCACGCCTTCGATTATAACCTATAAAAACCAAAAATAATTTAATCTTTGTATGTAATCAATTCATTTCAAGTTAGTACAAGAAGCCATGGAAACACAGACCTACAGATTATTGTAAATGTATTTGGTTTTTTATTATTATTATTATTCAATAAAACAAGAAATACAATGGACTCACAAGAAAAATAAATAAATAACAGACAGACAGACACCACGATACGACAAGTAAGCCAATGATCCCTGCAAGACACAAAAGTGATATCGCCAGGAATCATTGATTGCAACATCAAATATACAAGGCTTAGGTCACGGATTAAAAAACATTTTAACTCATAAGTGGCTCATCAAAACGTTTACTATCAATCAGAATTTTGATGACGTTAGATATGATTATTTTGTTACAACTGATGTTATAACTATCACTACCAATATAGAATAAGGTTAACGATTGAGGAGCTATTCAATAGTCAAAAAGAGATATTGTTAGCATGGAGGCTGTCAAAGAGAATAAGTCGTTTTATTGAATAATTAGGACAGTGCAAGAAAAAATGTTCATTTGTTTCCATGGCATTTATTCCACATAAGCAGATTAGGTTTATACTTTTTGGAAATTATGACGAAATTTATGTTCACGAAGACGAATGTTTTTGAATAATTAAACTGTTTCTTTAACTTTTAGAAAGAACTTAATGTGGCAACATCATCAATTTCATTAGCTTACATATTGTTTTTAAGCCACAATCATTACTGTATTTAAACGTCTCTCTTGAGCTACAGAATTCACTCTGCTCCATCATACAAATTTGACATGACCCACAAATGACTAAACCAGACGAATGACCAGGACAGTATTTTGCACAATAAAATTTTTTGTTGTGAGTGTGCATTAAAGTCACAAACGATTAAAAGTAAAACTAACTAAAAATGACATATTTAACACAACTTTTTGTATGCAACAAAAAGGTACTGTATATCATAACTTACCTTGTAAGATCCCTGCACCATTCCAACATTCACTTGCCCGTTTAGCCATTTTGAACCTTTGTTAGAACTCTGTGTCCACACTAGCTGCTCTCCTCCACTGGAGTTTACGTAGATATTCAGTTTGCCGATATCACCTCCATACATGTGATAGAAAAATAAAAAGCACTGCCCATTATTGCTTGTTTGGTTAAATAATTCACTAATGAGACGGTTCTTCTGGCCAGGCTGTCGTGGACTTGATGCCTCCAAGAAAAGATATTTTCCTATAAACAAAAAATGAGAAATAAGAAAATAAAATAAATAAGAAAATAAAAGCAATAAATAAATAAATAAAAAATGTGTTCAAACTTTGGAAAATTTCATCACAAGCTTGGAAATTTTCAAGAAAATAACTTCTAGCCATGAAATTTAATTTTCGGTGGAAATAATGCTGCCTGGAAAGTAACCCCCTGGAAGTCAACCACCATGTGGATATACAGATATTAAATGGAATAATTAATTCACATCATCCAGGATTTTTATCGATGAAGAACCTGTGATCAAAATATTTTGATTATATATTGACCTCCCATCTGATCAGTCTTTGTACTGTATGTAAAAACATTAAAGGAGAAGTTCGCACAAAAATTAAACTTTTCAGGATTTAACCCTTTAATGCATAAGTATACCTCCTGGAAATTGTCTATTTTTTATTGAAAATCAATGTAATTTTATGAAGAATCAGGGGGCTTATAAGAGTATCTAATAAAAAAATTTCTCCTAATTTTCTATTTAATTTCCAAAATTTTACCTCCTGGAAAGAAGCAATATAACAAAGAAATCTATAATTAATTTGTCCATTCCAGGGTTAAGAGCATCAAAAATGAGGAACCTTTTTAATTTTTGAAAAAGCTCTTTCTGTTCCTGAGATATTAAATGTTAAAGTTGGCACATTTGTAGCATTTTTTGCTCTTAACAACAATTCTAAGTATAACCTTTTAGGGAGAATGGTACTAATAATAATTATGTTAGTTATCTAGAGGAGTCAATATTGCAAATGTGAATTTTATTGTGACATCACAACACTAGTACCAGACCTCCTGAAACTTTTGCTGATATTCAATAACAATAATTTACTGCAACAATTATTTTTTCTCTAGACGGAAACTGACTTCCCCTATCATTGCATAAATGTTGGTGAATATTGGTAATTTGGTTTTTAGCTTATTAAACAAAGAGTTATTTGTCAGCAAAAATCCCAGGAAGCCTGGAACTAGTGTTGTGACATCACAATGAACTTCATATTTGCAGTACCGACTCCTCTTGATAACCTTTACCAATGAACAAAGTTTCGTAACTTTTTGTCAAGCGGTTGCAAAGTTATTACAAAATAAATTTTGTCTGCAGTTTTCCTTCCCCTCGCATGACATCATAGTTGAAATTTGCAACATTCTCCAAAAAAAGTTAATACTTAGAATACTTAGAATTGTTGCTAAGAACAAAATATGCTACGAAGATGCCACATTACATCACCACATGCTGGCAATAATTATGTTTGAAACCTATTTACCTTTTTATTTTTTTATTTACCTATTTTATTATTCATTTAACCTTTACTTGTAAACTGACATAATAAAGAGGAATGAATGTGAACTTGGACTAATATCCACCGAATCCCACATTCTGTTTAGTAATGTAAAAATGATGAACAATGGCAGAGTGACCATTAAAAATAAACAACCATTTTCCAGCTATTTCTGACAAAAAACCTATTGTTTTCCAGCTTTTCAAGCCTAAAAGGTACATATTTTCCAGCTTTCACGTGAAATACACATATAGGATTTCCATCAATCAATGTTTTTTGAAACATTATTCTAACACTAGGCTTACCCTTTTTGTTTCCATTATGGTCAGATTTTGGACCAGTATAGGAACTTGATGTACCACCTGATCCAATTAGCCAATCAAAATCATCTGCTTTTGCTTTTGCAGGACTGTTGTACCATGTACACAAACCGGTTTGAAATGTACAAACACCTGTGAAACAAAAACATTTATTCGTTTATTTATCTTCTTCTTCAATTACTTTGGTTACTCATTTGTCTATTAGCAATGTTTATCAGAAGCTTATAAATACTCTCTTGAATCACGAAACAACCTTCATCAGAAGCCTATAAATACTCTCTTGAAGCATGAAACAACTTTGATCAGAAACTTATAAATACTCTCTTGAAGCATGAAACAACCTTCATCAGAAGCTTATAAATATACTCTTGAAGCATGAAACAACATTTATCAGAAGCTTATAAATATAGTCTCTTGAAGCATAAAACAACTTTTATCAGAATCTTATAAATACTCCCTTGGAGCATGCAACAACATTTATCAGAAGCTTATAAATACTCTCTTGAAGCATGAAACAACATTCATCAGAAGCTTGCTAGTAATGCACTGTTGATCTATGCAGATTATATCCAGGGGCTAACACAGGACATATTCCATAGAGAAAGGCACTATTGGGAATCAAAATTCTCACATCCTAATTAATCAAATATGTCCATATAATATTTTATTGTGCTGTTCTTTGTTGTTCTTTAGTTGCAATATGCATACAAACAATATGCATACAAATACTGCCAAAAAGTGGTGGATTTGCACTTCTAAGACAAAAATAATGTCAGTGGCTTTGCCCCTGGACTCCAATGGGGGTGGCTTGCACTGCACAAATTCAAATCCTGTATTAGTCCCTGAACACAGGACATATACCATAGCAAAAAGTGCTACTGGGTGCTGAAATCATCATGCCCAAATTAATCAAAAAATGTCCATGTTTTATTGTGCTGTTCTTTTTACAGTTGTTCTCTACTTAGTTAGTTGCAATATACATATATGCAAATACTGCCAAAAAGTGGTGGATTTGCACTTCTAAGACACCAAAGACACAAATAATGTCAGTGGCTTTGGCCCTGGATCCCACTGGGGGTGGTTAGCACTGCCCAAATTTAAATCCTGTATTTGCCCCTGATATCAGACTTCTTTCTAGAGAGTATTCTATCTGCTATCAGTTCTACATTAAGAAAAACATAGAAAAGAACTTCAAGAATGGACATCTATATATCAGTTACAGAATGAGAAAGCTTCCAATATAAAAGAACCAATCAATTAATTGATTATAATTAATTTTGTATCTTACTTTTGTATACAAACTAACCTGGTTGTAAACAAAGTCCTGGTGTAAGAGTAATATCATCAATGGCCATATCACCTTGGTAACCATATCCTTTCATTCCTTCAAAAACAATCTGTCAAAAAAGACCAAAATCACATTTTAAATGCTAAGTAAATTTATTTATTTATACATATTGTCAAAATAATAATCTCCTTTTGATTTAATATTATTTGTACTTCTGCAATAAAGAACTTTTGTTACACATTTAACAAATTTCCCATCAGAAAAATATCTCTGCAATGGAGGGTACTAATGCAGACCACATTCTAGCATCAAAGAAAATTTACCCACCTAATTGAAAACGTGTTATCAACTTTTTTTAACATCTTCAAAGGGTAATACATTATATATCCACACAGGTGTTAAAATTATACACTAAAATGCATAGCAGGAGTATGTTTACAGTTTGTTTATGATACTTACTAGAGCCGTAGTTGTATTAATAGATGCATCTCCTTTGACCCACAGATTTCCTTGTTGCCCAGAGATAGTAAATGCTGGATTTCTAAGACCACCAACTGCTGGCGGGTTTACATATACACTAAATCTTCCCTGGTGTTGACCGAACATGTGATAATAGAATCGTAAACAACTTCCTGAAGGTTGCAAGCCAGTGTATTTCTTTGAAAGACTTCCTTTGTCATACCGTTTTCCTCCCGATGCTTCCACGTATACATAATAACCTGTAATAGTCCATGTGTGAGTATCAATTCAAACATGTAATTCATCAAAACATTCTACATTACCAGACCTCTACCAACCTCTATTGTATTTACAACACCTTCGACTTTGACATTAGACCTTTGACTTTACATAAAACTTAAGTTTGACCACACCAATTACTTTCTATTCCTTGCAAGAAAACACATCGATGTGACATTGTGGAGGCTTCTTCTTGGCACATGACATCGATTTATTGAATGTTTGCACTGGGAATTCCTCTGCTACCAGATGCAGGAGCACAGGGGAGGGAGAACTGTGAAGTGACCTTTATAGAGGTTTTCCTTAAATGTGATATTTAAAAACAAATTTGACAGGAATTACATTCTAGTGAGATTACCGTTTACCATTCAGCCATGGATATAATGTTCTCTAACTCAAGTCTATCAGAAGCCATTTCTTATTATGATTCTACAACTTTTAGTTTTTGCTTTTCTACAAAACTACTTAATTTCAATTTCTTGCAAGGAGAAAGATTTCTTACATAGAGTACTGATGACAACAGAATATTCCAGAACTTTAGGGCAGAGTTCTCTAGAAATGTAAAAGGTTAAAGTTTTTCAAAAATCTGTAAAATTTGGCCTGGAAGAGGCCAGGATAACAATCTTACCTTGTTTTGTACCCGTAGTGTGATCCACGCTTGGTCCAGTTCCTACACTTTTTGTGGCTCCTTTTTGTCTTCTCCAATTAAACTGACCAGTTGCATCATCACTAAAGCCACATTTATCTTTTTCAAAGGTACATTTCCCTAGTAGCAGAAAATAAACATGTAAGAATGTATCGTTATTATTAAAACTACAGTTGTTATGTGGATATAAATATTAACAAGGGCTGATCCAAGCCAAACTACAGGGCCTGATTTGGGGCACATTTGCCCAAGCAATATTTGATTAAATTACCAATAAATAACCATAAATAAGGTCTGAATGTTATAATCAATTTAATTTGGGCACTCTAAAACAGTTTTGGGGACAATTTTCTGATTTTGCCCCTGATTGACTACTTGCTATGTGAAGATATTGGCTAGTGGTTATGTGGAGATATTGGCTAGATGTTAAATTAACTTTCTCCGATGTAGAGCGGATTATGAAAATGGCAGCAAAATTCACAACAGCCATGATTTCTTTCATAACCAGACACTTCTTGTAAACATCCTATCATTTTAGTTGCTTTTGTTATTAGAGTATATTCTCTTTGTATAGCTCTCTTTGATTTAAGCGGCACATGTATATTGTATGCTAGAATAGATTGCATATTAATAATAATAATAATAATAATAATGTTTGGGAGTGCACTATTTCATGTTGCTAAAGGGATTGTCCGCTAAAATAACATATTTTTAGGTCTAATAGAAATATTTACAACATAGCGTAATAATTGCCATTGTTGTGCTTCTACTTACATACCAATGAAAACAAACAAAACTTATTTCCTCGGCCTTGTTTAAATCTTGCTTCTCTGAACGCTTGACACAACGTGGAAAAAGGACTGGGTAAAAAAATTAATATTCGTAATTATGTGTGTGATGTACTTTGTTGCACACTTTCACAGACCAGCTTAAGAAAAGCAGTCAAAAATATAAAGCAAAAATATAAAGACTGGTGGCTAACCCCCAGTAAACGCATTATATTTTCTTATGAAATAAATATATTTCTTACAAAATAGCATAACATTTATATATCAATTGCATTAGAGCAAGGATACTTGAGAACGAAGCTCCTCCTTGGGGTTTTATTCAGGAGGATATTATCTCATACATAAAGCCAGTGCTCCACTAGTCCCGAATAAGTCACGCAGTTCGACTTTTTCAACAGTGATTTATTCCGCTTTCCCGCATTACAATCTCCATGAGAAAGTGTGTTAAATCGATTATTCGGTATGTTCAGAGCGAATCTATATGCTGATTCTGGACATAAACAAATGATTTCAATGGATATTACATTTTCCGTCAATCTGATTGGTTCTTTTAAAAAGCGATTTTATGAAAAGTTAAAAAATTTCAACTTTATCGCTTTCGACCTTTTGCGAAGTGATTATCTGGAAAATGTTATCTGCACATGGGCAGCTTCACAATGTCGACTTTTTCCGCCTAGTGAAGCACCAGCTTATCGTCGCAGACTAATTCTAATTTTTCCCGGGGTATAACAAGCAACGTTATTTGTATGCAATGGAGGCTCTTCTCATATAAACTTTTTAGGGTTACTTTAGATGGCTGCACTTAAATCATGCCTAATATAATATGTTCTGATTTTTTAGACATTAGGAAACCTCTGTGTAGGTTTTTCTGATTTCTGATTTTCTAGCCTTGCGAAATGCGATTATATATGCTTTTTCACGGCTGATATTCCGATTTTCCTGCCTTAGAAATGCGATCATATTTGCTTTTTCATGGCCAATATTCCGATTTTCTAGCCTTAGAAAGCGATCATATATGCTTTTCCACAGTCGATATTCCCATTTTCTAGCTTTAGAAATGCGATTATATATGCTTTTTCACGAGCAATATTGCGATTTTCCAGCCTTAGAAAGCAATCAGATATGCTTTTTACAGTAGAATTTCAGATTTTCTATCCTTAGAAAAACGAACATATGTGCTTTTTCACGGCCGGTATTCTGATTTTGTATCCTAAGAAAGTGATCATACATGCTTTTTCACAGTCGATATTCCGATTTTGTATCCTTAGAAAACGATCATATGCTTTTTCACAGCCGGTATTCCGATTTTCTAACCTTAGAAAGCAATCATATATGCTTTTTCACGACTGAATTTCCAATTTTGTATCCTTAGAAAATGATCACATATGCTTTTTCACGGCCGGTATTCCGATTTTCTAGCCTTAGAAAGCAATCATATATGCTTTTTACGGCCAAATTTCTGATTTTCTAGCCTTAGAAAGCGATCAAATATGATTTTTCTTGGCCAATATTCTGATTTTCTATCCTTAGAAAACAATCATGGAGGCTTTCCCACCAGGACATCAACAAGTCACATATATAACTAATTTTTTAACACTTCCACTAAGACGTTTGTTGTGTAATGCCCTCATTCAGCCCCATTTTGACTATGCAGTGTGTGCCTGGTATCCAAATTTATTTAAGAAATCCATAACCAAACTCCAAATCTGCCAAAATAAGTGCATTAGATTCTGCC
>JANTOQ010551346.1:0-10894 GCA_027564595.1 Bythotiara depressa | reverse complement strand
TACTTACTTACTTACTTACTTACTTACTTACTTACTTACTTACTTACTTACTTACTTACTTACTTACTTACTTATCAAGAGAGTAGATATTCCTATTTACCCGAAGGCTTATAAAGAGCGCAAGTATAGAATAGGAGAGGAATTATTACCAATAGCGTGGCATCCAGATCGTGTTATAAATTGGAATGTTATGGAAGCAGTAAATCCACGGCCCATTACTGATAAGCCACACATATTGGTAACGAGTCCTGCTCGAGCTCCGAAAGCATGTAATAAAGATGTAATTCAAATTTGGTCAAGTTTCAGTTCAAAGCAAAGATTTTCATGACCAGAAGCAGCTCACTGATGTCAATGCTATTGATTTCGATAACATTGCAGTTTCAGGGATAGGAAGTACATCATCGGGTATAACTCTGGTGATCAAATCATCCCTCTGCTGGTGAAGACACCTAAAAATGTCTTTAGCCGTGGTGTAAGGCAATATAGTGAACATTTCCCGTATACCATGGGTTTCAATCTGGAAGGTCATCCAGACTGGTGTGCTCAGTACCGTAAACTGTGGAGTAATATCGAAGAACAGGTATTTAAAACCCTAACCAAGGAGCCTCTAAATAATCAGTGGTTGAATGCAAAACTGAAGCAGTGGAATGGGGATATCCAAACAGATTTCAGTGGTAAAGAACCACCTATGAATCTGAATTGTGATGCAACAGCTGTATTGAAGATATCATCAGTCTATAACATGGTTTTTTTACACTATCCCCAAGTCTATGTTTAAGAATGTCGCTATAAAAGGAAAAAATTTGGTACATCACTACTACCAGATGGTGAAGAGGATTAGGATTGCGATGTATACTTTGAATAAAATGTAAATGCGAGAATTAAAGTTACAAGATAAGCAGCGGGGTTTAAAGGGGTGCTCACTACTAAAAAAAGATCAATTAATGCAGTTGTTGAATGGTAGAAAAATCACGTACACACTGAGAAGAAATAAAAAATGTGTTGGTGTACAGATAGACATTCGAGAATTCGAAGAATGTGGACTAAAGAATCTTATTCGTCATCTAAGCTTAAAAGCAGAAAAGCAAAGACGCCTAATTGAAGAAGATGGTGTTTTGATCGACAACGATACTTGTTAAGTCGTTGAATCATGTGTTGATCGACATCGATACTGGCGAAGTCGTTGAATCATGTGTTGGATGATCGCCTAGCGGCTCGGCATGAGCATCAGCAGTGTATAGAAATTTATAGCGTGTTATACGCTATAAATCTGAGTGTTATCAGGTAGTGGTTGTTCATATACTATATGACATTGGCAGTTGGGGTATCTGACGAATCCTAGACTTTCTACCTTGGTTTAGAATGGCCTGATATTGGTCTTCATTGATGGCATCTACAAGCCATTGCATATGAAAACGTATGTCTACAGGGAGAAATTCGAGCTAAAGATCAACAAATATAACTATTTCCAGCGTTGGAAGATTGATCACCTGCTCCTGTTGAAGTTACACATTTTTATGAGGTGAAGAACATCATAAAAATACTACAAATATTTATACGATACATATCCAGTCACGGCAAGAGCTCCAAGGATAATAGCAATTTCACCATTCTTCTGCTGCTCGCTAGGATGGTAAAAGTCGGATAATTGAGGTTCAGCAGGTAAAGGTTTCGTTTTTTGCTGTGTTGCATCGCCTCATCTATATTTTTAAACGTTGTTCCGCATGTTGTTCCTTCTTAAAACGATCCAATCGTTCTTGTTTCCTCCAGTCAGCTTGAGTCTTTTGAAGCTGTTCAACTGCGAGATCATGTGTTTTGCGCTATTTGCACCATGGTCTGAGAATTTTGTGAATAGATAATTTGATCCACTAAATGCTAAGGCATTAATTGCTGCTCCTGCGACAATTGCAGTTAGGCTTGCCATATTTATTTAATATATCTATTACCTTTGGAAATATATTCAGATGCCCAGATGCCCGTAATGGTTGCGTATTCGTGTAGTGTAACTGTTGAATTACCACTGGATATTTTTGTTTTATTTATTATTTGGGTTTGGGTGCGAACGATACTGGTATCCATCCCTTTGATTTAATATAGTCTACCGTCGTGATACTCAATGTCATGCAGCCTGTTAACTTCAATGCGTCGTCAGTATTCAATTAGGCACATGGCTTTGTAAAGTCAAATGCCTTCTTACCAAGTAATGAATACAAAATAATGAAAATGACGTATAGAAAGGCGTCGTATAGCGAGTTGCAAAGTTGTTACTCATTTATTATGTAGGATCAACACCTTCGATTCTCATTTGATTTTGCATAATATGGGCTATAGCGTCCTCGATAGCAAACACGTTGCACATTAAATTGCCAGACTCCTCCGATTGTTTATCGGAGTTGACACAATATACTACCTTCAATGACTCGCCCATTGCCTTGAATTTTATTGTCGATAGTGGATCGCGTGTCGATTCACAACGCAAATTAGACCTACAATCGTGGTCTTTACTTATTGGATTTTTGGCAATTTATGCTGATTCTTGTGTTAGCACCTTACCCTTCACGTGTCATCCATTAGACGCTATTGGATTTAGGTGATAGTGGGAAACCATGTAGCATCGCACGTGCCACTATGGTTTATTGAGAAACATTAGAAAGTGTGCTAATCTCATTGATCTACATGTTTTATAACCACACAAATGCCAATGGCCCAATTAGGAGGATAACAAAGACACTCTCCTTGTACAATCGTGCTGCAATAGCCAATGCCCCTTCTTTAACAATGTACCTAAGATCCTAGGTTTTTAACTCGTTGTAAAATGGAACTGTTTAATTATTTCTATAGTTATATCGATGAACCCTTTCACAGCACTTGGAATTCAATTTTCTTTCGAATTTTTGTAGCTTTGTCCAGAGATATTATTATTGCCAAGATGGTAGTCGCATATTAGATCCCCGGGATGTGGGTACGCCTTCTCAATATAGGGAAGTATCGTACGAGGGGTGTATCCTCAAATTCAAGAGCTCCCGTATTTTAGATTCCAATTATGGAAACTAGGTAAAATACAAACAACAAAAAATTAATTGCTTTTTCTCTGGTGCCGGCCAAAAACCCGAAATTAGGTGAAAATCATGCCATTTTCACCATATATCTTCTCCGATTTTCAGCTATTTAAGTAACATCAAACAGTAACAAAAGTTTATTAAATATATTAAATATATTGGCCATAGTCTCTGTATAACTCACAATAAATCTCATTTAATTGAAATGAAATGAAAGAGAAATCTATATTTTTAATTGAATATTGAAGATAATAAGATTTATATATGCGATACAACCTTTTATTATTATAAATTCATATACGATATAATTCAATTAATGTTGTGAAATAGCGATATAAATATATGAACCATTAACCTCGATAAACTCAAAAAACTCAAATTGTTCAAGCTGGGGAGGAAAATTTAATTATTTCTGTCTTATATTAATTTTCTAGGGCAATTTGAAATAAATCAAACACCATTTGACAAAAAAGTTTATTACATAGTATGCTGAATTTATAATAAACTTTTAATAACGAATATTATATTTATTTATACCAAGTTAACTAGAACACTAAAAAAGTACATTGAAAATTCAAGTTTTTTTTAAATGCGCATGATAATATATTTTATATTTGGAAACTCTCCAACTCTATTTTCATTTAACATTATAATAATATTGGAAAAATTTAAGCTTTTAACCCAGTAACCCAGTAAACCTAAAAAACTTAAATTGATCAACCCGACGGTAGAATTTACTTGTTTTACACCTTATATTAATCTTGATTAATTTCCGGTAAACTAAACATCTTTGACACTGGTCACATTAAAAATTTTATACAGAAGAAAATTCCCAAAAACTATAATGAAGTATGATTTTAAAGACTCATAAATCCTAGCAAAGGCTTTTTAAGATCTAGAAGAATCATGCCAATGAGTTTTCCTCCATCAAAATAATTTTAAAATTTTATCATTTAGTAAAGAAAGTCATGTATCCATGGAATGTTTGGCTCTAAATCCAGATTGGTATTTATACAAAATATATTTTTGCATCAACGTAAGCCTAGGCTTGGTTTATGTATCACATTTTCAAATATACAAGTGGGAGGAGTGATATTGGTCTATAGTTTTTAAGTACTAGAATTATCCCCTTTTTGTATAAAGATCTTAGTTTGGCGATTTTGCATTTGTCTTGGAAAATAGATACACTTATCAACAAATTATATAGTTTGGTGATTGGCTCTGCTAATATTTTAGCACCATCCTTCAGAAATCTTCCTGCTAGATTGTCAATTCCTACTAATTTTGCTGGATTTATATTTACAAGTAATTGTAGCACTATTACTTCTGGATGAAGGGTAAATTTGTTTTCTTCTAAATTTAGAGGCTTATAGAATTATTTAACACTTTGCATCCCAAATTCATTATTTGTTGGAGCAGGAAGTTTATCAACTAAGTCTTTGCTAAGCTGGAATAAAATGGTTTTAATTCAGTTATTTTTCCTATTATATATGTTTTCACTTAGTTTGTGTCAAACAGAATTTCATTTTTCTTTCTTTCTTGTTTTATCTTGTAGTCTATTACATGCTTCGATGTATTTTATGACATCTTTGTGTAATGGTGTCTTTTTAAATTTTAAAACATGTATCATGAATTCCATTCAGTTTTTTGTGCAAATATCTTTTAAAAGGGCTATGGAGTCAATGACACTAGTTACAGTACGCTTTATTTACATTTCATTGACCATGTAGCTAGACAGGAAATTAATGACAAATACCTTTTTTAGTAGCAATTATCTTGTGTAATATTTTAAAGATCAAGGTTTTGACTACAATTGATGATGTGGAAACCAAGATTGATAATACTACTGTGTATATTTTTTTCCGATGAGTTTGTTTAAACGATGGTGTAATAAGGATGATTAATGGGTTTGTTTTCTTAGTGGGATCAACTATAAGTTAAATGTATTGAACAATATTATTTATGTTTTTATGACATTTATCAGAGTTAGCTATTGCAGTGAAAAGATTGTTTCGAAAGTGTGATTGATCAGGTGGTCTGTACAAAATATCAATTAATATTGGTTTTGTATTAAGGACAAAAATGTCCCTAGAAAGATTCTCCCTTTTGTTAAAAAATATAGCATTTCTTATGTAGCATGCAACACCCCTTCTAATGTTTGTTCTATCTGATCACGATAATATTTATCCGTCAATCAATAATTCACCATTTATTACTGTGTCATCAAGTTTTGATTCTGATAGGCCATTACATGTGGTTTGGATTTGTGATATATGATATATATATATATATATGTGTGTGTGTGTGTGTGTGTGTGTGTTGTTCCTCTGTTTCTTTATCGTAAATTGTTTCTTCAATTTCATGAAACGTTCTGTATGTTAAACCAACATATCACTGTTGAACATCTTTATTTTTAATTCCATATAATCAGTATTGGTGATATTTGCGTATCTCTTGTGTCCCGAGTTTATAATTTTTGCAGAGAAGTGTTCAATGCCTTACCGAAACAGTTTTTTCACACATAACACAGGGATAACTTTGCCCTAGATTAAGGCTTACTATATCTCCAGATAATAATAAGCAATGGTAAAATAATTTGTGATGGTTATAAGTTTTGTTAAAGTATAACTTTGTAGATTTTGTTGTAAAACATTTTGAAGACGGTCTAAAGTATATATCTTGTGTGTAGAATAGTGTTTTTCTTCTATATCACAATAAACAATTATGAAAACAATATCTGAAGAACAATTTGACATTTTCTTTTCTTATGATTAAAGAAATGTTTAAAATATTCAGTTTTATGTGAGAGCGTTGATATTTACATCAATTTCATAGTGAACTTAAGATTGAAAATTCCAATTTTTAAATAATGAAATTATCGATAAATTAAACTACTGTATATAAATAGAAGCATGGGGGCGTTATTGCAATACCATAGAATTAGACAAAAGGTAACGATTCCATTATCACACGAGTATCGCTCATAGCAAATTCTAAATGTAACAAAACCCTATGTATGTGTATTTTTGTGGTAAAGAATAGTGAATTAAGATAAGTTATTATATAAAAGTGATACAAATAATTTATTGTATAAATAAGTATTATAAACAGGTTCACTGATACTGATACGAGGACTAACATGTTTCTAAACAGATGACACACATGATGGTGATGGTGGATGATGAATGTACTAGCACTTTCCCCATATTGGTTTAGTAGCTATGTTGCTCTTCTGAGCAGAAGAACAACATAGCTATTAAACCAATATGGGGAAAGTGCTAGTACATTCATCATCCACCACAGTGAAAAGTGGGGCAGACAGTTTGTTATTCTTCAATTCTAAAGAGAGTTTGTTACAGCTGTTTATAACTGATATTGGTTGTCTACTGTACACTAAACTTTCAATATTGTTGATTCTACCAGTTAGTTGTGTAAAGGAGTAAAACATATTTAGTATGATTGGAGTAAAACATTTTTAGTGTGATTGGAGTTAGTACTAGTGATAGTACTGTCAATTATATCCAGTAGGAAACACAAACAAAGTCCTGGCTATATTTAAACTCCCTCAGCTCTATGATACGAAAGAAGAACAGAACAGAAGCATTTTAGTTTACATAGTGTCTATTTATTTATGTATTGTATTTGTACTTTTAGGACTTTCTGATGGTGGTTGTGAAAGCGTTGAGATATCTAACAATCATTTTACTTTCAATGACGGAAATACAGCATGTCCATGTCTCCGTTGCCAGCTCAAGCGCATATATGCAAAAAAGAATTGCGCTAAGTGTACATTTTATTATGGTAAATTAATATACAATATTAAATAGAAAGTTTTTTAAATGGTGCTTGGAATTATGATAGGAAGCTCTAAAATGGCATTTAAAGCTATCGGTATCTGTGAAAAGAAGATGTTACATAATACGGTACATGAACCATTTAACGCATAAACATACGCCCTGATTATATTTAACCTCCCATTGTAAACCTATTTAATTTTATGTAGAACCAGGCTTTATCAACTTTTGTACCAACATCGTTAGATTTTATTTGCAATAATTCATCCCCAGAAAAAAGCAATATAGCAAAGAAAGAAATTTCTAATATTCTATTCCACTCCAGGGACTCCATTCACATTCGTTAGAGCTGATTCAAGATTATTTCATATCACGGAGAAGGTTTCTGATTAGCACTAATCATCGCGTTCATACGGGCCTGTATAAGGAAATAATTGAAGACTTATAGGCACGGCGATCGTTTGCTGGGATTATTTCACCTAATGACTTGAAGTTTGATTTAATCTGTTCTGCAGAATTGTAGGGCAATTGCTTATGGTGATCGTAAATGCGCTCATTTTACGGCGTTTGATGACCAGATTTCAAACAGAGGTGATTGAGGAATAAACATTGTTGCTTTTTAATGAATTACTGAAATTTGGGCTTTCTTTGCCTGGCGATTATGATCGTTCAAAGTAAATCAGTTGCGGCGGCGATACGCTCGGGTGCAGTGTTGAAAGAAGCCTTTAATTCTTATACTCGTGAATAAATTGTTCACGGACCGAACGACAGTTGTCCCTTATAGGTATTTAATTCAAATCTGTAGCCCACTTTTACCTCAATTTGGGAAAAAAGACCTTTCATCATTCTGCCTTAGAGTGCCAGATTGTTGTGTTCTGTTAATTACAAACGTAATTAATTTATGTTAGCTAGCTGGGGGAGAGAGGAGAGCAGGTCTCTAGAACTAGCTAGCTAGCTATATGGCTATACTTTTTAAATGACTTGTTTTTGTAGGCTGCTGCATAGGATAAGGTGGGTTAGGCTAGGTAAAGGGGCCACAAAAAGTAAATAGGTTGGTAGCTACAATTATAAGGAAATGTTCAAATTTTAGCGGAAACATCATTTTCGCATAAACGTTTATTTATGACACAACTGTGTCCAAAGCATACTTTTCTATCTTCTGCATATAATAACAATGTAAACATGTAATTTCCAACCACATACAACTAGCTAACTACTCGAAAAGTGTGTTTTTGAAGGAAACAATATGCGAAATGTTGACATATTTAAGATGTAATTCACTTATCGCATAAACGTTTCTATTTTTAAGTTACGACTGTGTTCAAACTAAAGTTTTCTTACCCTGTGAGTTAGTAACTATGTGTACGTGTCTTTTAAAAATATTTAGAGCTAGCTGACTAGATTTCGGACAGCTTGAATTAAGTAATGGAGGAAGTATTTTCTTTTAAATAAAAAATGTTCTTTAATAGTCATGTCATAATAACGCAGAACAAAGTAATCATTATTATTTCTGAATGGATATATTGCAGTAGTTAACCATATTTTCTCATTTTTATTGCACTTTAATTTCCCGTTAAAATTTCAGGGACTTCGAAAATTTTCTGACGGTAAAAAGTCCGGACGCAAAACAGTTCGGACGGTAAAATGTTCGGACACAATCTTTGTCCGAACGTTTTACCGTCCGAACTTTTTTGCAGTTAATGTAGCTAACTTCTGTGTTCTTTTATTTTGTTCATCTAAATTACGACTTTTTGCCACAATATTTTTAGTAGAGCTACACTAGTAGTTAGTATTTATAGTGTAGATGTAGAAAAATTTGCTCGGAACCTTTAAAATTATTTTTGAGACTTGTATAACTAGACGAAACCTTGAAAATTTATAAGTTTGACATTTTAGCTGAAACACCCGTTTCGCTAAAACCTGTGTATTATTTTGCCACGACTGTGTCCACGGCAACTTTTTTATCTTCCACAATAGTATCAATGTATACGTGTAATTTCCAACCATTTAGAGCTAGTTAACTACTCGATAATAGTGTTTTTGAAGGAAAATATATTTTCTACTTTTAAGTTACGACTGTGTTCAAACTACACTTTTCTTAGTCTGCGAGTTAGCAACTATGTGTACGTCACTTTTAAAAATATTTAGAGCTAGCTCACTAGTAGTTTAGTACAGTTTTGTAGGGAAAAGCAAGCTACGTACCTCAAACATTGAAATAAAAACCTAGCTAACCTCTATCACCATTTATTTCGATTTTTTTTAGCTCTCTTTACCTTCATGAGCTTGTGTAAATGTTGTAGGAGACTTTGAATAGAAGATCCCTCTCAGCTCCCTGGTAAATTTTAAATAATTTGGTGTCAGAAGTGTTCTACCTAATCAAAACGTTAGTATTTTTGAATTGCATAGCTAGCTCCTTCTGTTTTTTTCACAGAGCTACACTAGCAGTTAGTACTTACAGTGTAGATGTATAAAAAATTTGTTCGCAAACTTTAAAATATTTTTGAGACTTGTATAACAAGACGAAACGTTGAAAATTTATAAGGAAATGTTGACATTTTAACTGTAACACCCTGTTAGCTTAAACCTGCCACGACTGTGTCCAAAGCATAGACGTGGAAGGCATGTTGGAAATCACTGCTATCGACTACGCCCTGCGCGCAACCACTGATCTGGAAAAAAACAAATCGACTGATCTGGTTATTTTTGGAAAGTGGATTCTACAGAACAGATTCTGTACGCAAAGTATTATGGGTTAGCAAATCCACCGGAAGATCTCCGTGAGGTAGATCCGGTTGTATTATCAACCGTCGTATGCATCTGTTACTGTAATGTTGTATTCTAATAGTAGTAGTAGTTTGAAACAGTATTCTTAGAAAATTAACAAACTAGTACATAAAGCTGAAATTGAGAATCTATTTCCAATAATGCATTATTAATATTTTTAATGGGACCACGTTTACAAACTCTCTCTTTACTGATAATATAACTAAATCAACACAAACATCAACGGAAAAAGTCAATCCAACAACACAAACATTAAAACTAGATAACCCCAATAACGTCAACACCAGATGCCAATCCAAGTATACAACCTGTTAACAACAACACGTTCATCAACATACATGAATTCAAGAACACGTATTTCTACAGCCGCAAATGATAAGCCTGGTTGGTAATGAAGCATACTTTTAGTATGTTTCTTCCCTGATAATATTTTGATCTATTGAAATTATAAACAATGGAACAATTTATGGTTTCACATGCAAATTATACAATGTTATTTTAGAAACTGAAAAGGAAGGTTAACTTCTTGTTAGAAACATCTTACTATAAATGCGACATCAAGTTTTGGCAGAGGAACAAAAAACGTAAGCAGGAGTACAGAATTTACCTCGAAAAACTGCTTTCGAAATATTACACTTCAAATAATTTATTTTGCAAACTTACTCCCTATTCAATTTGAATAAAATGTGTACACGCTCACATATTGTTGCATTTATACACGATTACAAAGGCTTTTGATAACGTACACGACGATCATCAAATATTTGGTAGTCATCTTATTAATATTCTTTCCTATTCAGTATATACTTAGAACTATTTATGAAATATATTTCAAAACAAATTTTGAACAAATTATGAAGAAATAGGAAATTATTGAATATTTCTGGAGTTCTGCTTTGAAAAATAATAAAATCTTATTAAATAGAGAAAATGTTAATGCGACGGTGGTGTAGAGGTATGCACCTTCAGTTTTCACCAGTGCGGCCAGGGTTTGAATCCTGGCCGAGGAACATCGGAATCGATACTCCACTCCGATACGCTTTAAGTCCAGCGTTGTCAGCCCATTAGGAGCCATCTAATGATCGCACATTGGCCTTGGTAAGGCAAGTTAGAGCAATGCTTCACGTATCTCTTGCGGTAAGTGAACTTCGGTTAACGACGTCGGCGGGGATGAAGAGTTACTATATGCTGTGGATATGCCCCAAGGACGTTAAAACTATCCGTTACTTACTTACTTACTTACTTACTTACTTACTT
>JANTOQ010551235.1:0-10894 GCA_027564595.1 Bythotiara depressa | reverse complement strand
CAACCGAAGCTTTATTTGCCCAAATGAGGGGAAATGAGGCTAACAGTATGTTAAAGTACATAAAATTTGGCTTCTAATGATACCAAATATGCCTTGGTGGTAATTTGTTCCCGGTTCATCACTAATTCGACCACACTGTAATGCTTTTCAAGAAAGTTAACCAAAAGGAATCGAGTGGCTGAAAGTTATTAGATCTTTATTTTATTCGATGAATGTTTGTTCAGTGTCAATATTTTATTTACAATAACCATTGTTTTATTATTTTATTGTTTTATTACATCATTGAATGTTGTTTATTAATTTATTTACAAATATTTATCCAGTATAACCTCTTCTGTGTTTAACATACTGTTATAAATGAAGGTCTTGTAATCCAAATCCTGATTGTAATTAAGATGCTATTTGAGCTACAGAAGTTTCTAATCTGTTTTTCAACTTCCTCTCAAGTAGACAACTCCAAATTGAAACTGTCATTGATAGATTGGATCGAGCCACAGCTGTTCAACAATTATAAACTAAGTATGTAGGTCACAGATGCACACTGTATCTGGACAGAAAATATATCGTAAGGCATCTAAATTAAGTACAAAAACAGAAGTGATGAGAAAGTCTTGTCTATAGTTTACCAATGTATAATGTTTTCAAGAAAATAAACTGCATGTTTCCCATTGACACCTACATCCATTCTTGTTTTGGGTACTTATGATAAAGGGGCCAAGCACAAAAGGGTCTTAAAATCACCGAAGTTCCATAAATATACCTCCTGCCTATTGTAAGCATCTCAATGCAAACCATCATAGTTTTATGAAGAACCAGGGGGTCTCACCCGCAATTGCCAACTTTATTTTCATTGTTTTATAAATTGCTTTCTATAGATTAGATATCGGTTACAAGCATCGATGAATTATTGAAACGAATGCATCATCTTCCCTTATTGCCAATCTTTCATCTTTCATCTTTCAATCTTTCATGAAACTATATATTGTGTGTGGACATTTCTGAAGTACACCCAATCAATATGTTATCATTTTATGCTGGAATCCTCTTGTTCATGGTATCCTTTAAAACATCTGGTAAGTTGCTTTCGAATATGTACATTATATAACCTGCTATGATGCTTTGTAATTAAACACAACACAATTGAACTGTGAATTAATAATATTCCTGGCCATGTGTTTTAATCACATTATTTAGTTATGAGTTAATTGTCCAAGTGAGCACTGTGTGAGCAATTTAATTGGTTTTGTAATTGCCTGGACAAAGTATTGTTTGTTTGAAGTTGACAGGCATTAAACCATGTGATTATTTCTCAACACTTGTGGATGGACACAATTAATTAGGAAGTGTATGTTTCTTTCAGACAATTTGGGATAAATTACACTTGTGTATTTTTGAAAACATTCAAATAGCCATCATTTTATTTGGCTACTACTCAATATTTTTGAAAATACACTTGGGCAATTTATCCTAAATTACCTTCTCATAATTATTTGTTCTAATTGGAACGAAGAGTCCTGTTGTAAAAACATGGTTTTACAGCGATTTTATGTGCTACGAACGAAGACTTCTTACCGTAAAAACTTGCTTACTTCAATTGTCATAAACAAAGATTTGTTACGTTAAAACATGGTTTTACAGCAATCTTACGTGCTACAAACGAAGATTTCTTACGTTAAAAAACTGTTTTACCGCGATTTTACATGATATGATTGAAGAACTCTTACGCTAGAACAGGCTTTTACAGCAGTTTTATGTGCTATGAACGAAGATTTCTTACGTTAAAAAACTGTTTTGCCGCGATTTTACTTGCTACAAACGAAGATTTCTGACATTATAAAACTGTTTTGCCACAATTTTACATTATATGAACGAATAATTCTTATGTTAAAATAGGCTTTTGCAGCGATTTTACAAGCTACGAACGATAGTTTCTTACGTTATCCCGCGATTTTACATGATATAATGTTAAAAAAAGAGCTACAGCCTAATGACTTTTACCGCACGCGCCCAGAATATACACCATATGAACGAAGAATTCTTATGCTGGAACAGGCTTTTACAGCGATTTTACGTGCTACAGCGAAGATTTCTTATGTTAGAAAACTGTTTTGTCGCGATTTTACATGATATGAACGAAGAATTATTACGCTAAAACGGGCTATTAGAGCAGTTTTACGTGCTACGATAGAAGATTTCTTACGTTAACGAACTGTTTTGTCGCGAATTTACGATATGAAGAAGATTGAGTTTAAAAACTCAATTAAAGATTGAGTTTCTACTACCGTTTACCAGTAGTAGAAAAGTGCTTGGAAAAATCCCTTGGTATTGATTGGAACAAATTATCTCAACAACAACAAACCAGTTATTTTTCTCCTTCCGGTGGTAGCTAACTTTTATATTAGTAACTGTTAATATAAACCATAACTATGTGTCTGAAAAACCTCCAAAGAGACGACACTTAACCATAGTCAGTGATTTTGATGATTCACAACAACAGCAATTACTTGAATACAATATTTTATAACTTTGCTGTTCTATGACCACGATTACAGCATGTTGCTATATTTGTTCGAATTTACAGAATAAAATTTCAAAATATGTTCGATATTTGAAGTTGTGATATGGTATGGTTTCTTCCACCGCATATATACCTGGTTTCTTTATACTGACGTTGTAGGGACTTAATGATTAACTAGTAATCGTATGGTCTCTCACACAATTAACGATTTATTCACTCAAGGAAAAAAGCTAAATTAAAAAAAAATTATACACTTTTCTTCCTTGTTACTCATGAATTAAATGTTAATTACTCGAGACCATGTGATTACGTGTACTAATTGCACTGAGTATTGTCATTTAGGGAAGGGTCATATTAACAGTTAAGGGCATTAAGCTTCTGGTGTCATTTATTTTTAGTGCAATGACAACAAGAGAGAGAAAGTTCCTCCAACTTAAGTATTTAGTGTGAAGAGCTGTGTCACAGTGTATGTGTGAGTTGGGATCTAGAAGTTATGAGTTCAAATCCTATCAATGATACCATTCAAAGTATGACCTTGTATTGAAGTTCATTGTTTATATGTGTTGTGTGTGACATAAACAATGCTAGTATTTTATAATGTGAACATGATCATGTGGTTAAGTCATGTGTCATGTGTCATGTGTCATGTGCACGCTTATCAAGTTTTGAATGCTCAAAAGTCTAGAAAAATATTATTTTCTGGATATCAAGAATTCCATGTCTAAATAGCTGCACCCATTTATTCACGTTCGGTTCTGGTTGTTTTAAAATTGTAAATTCTTATTTCTTAGTATCGACCAATGTTGTGTATCTTCAAGACCACGAAACAATCAGAAGTCAAAGCAATAATCTGTTTCAATATAAAAAAGTGCCTGTTAAAATTGTCACAGTATTTGCATCAACAGAAATTCACATTGCTGCAGATAATGGTATATTTTACATGGATATTCACTGGTAACACTTTTTTTTTCAGATGACGAAACTTACAGTAAGGTGTAACAATTCATAAAGTTTGTGCAGTGACATACACAAAAGTATTTCACTTCATATGTCATCCACAAGTAGTGTAACTTCAACGACCAGTTAAACCTTCAAGTCTGTAGTTTACAACTTCATACCTTTACTTATGCTAAAGTTGTTAGAACTGACACTGGGAAGTGTATTAATGTTCTTACAAGAATTGTTATAAACCACACCATAATAAAAGCATCAGTTTTATAATGAACCAGGAATCAAAAACTTATTTTTATGTCATGCAGTTATCTATATAATGTTTACGTTGTTGTTCACTCAGGCATCTGTAAGGACCTGTTACCACTGAACACATATTTTGCACTGTTGGAATTTTGTTCCTGGAAAATGTTAATGAACACATGCTCTGACATATATAAGTAAAACTGACATTTTATATTAATTCCCAATTCATATTATCTAAATTGCCACGGATATAATTGATAAAAAA
Organism: Bythotiara depressa; assembly: GCA_027564595.1. Classification (NCBI taxonomy): domain Eukaryota; kingdom Metazoa; phylum Cnidaria; class Hydrozoa; order Anthoathecata; family Bythotiaridae; genus Bythotiara; species Bythotiara depressa. The sequence goes on along the minus strand of JANTOQ010551235.1, from coordinate 6,914 downwards.
TTCCTTCATGGTTGAAAAAATTTTATCCTGTGACTGATGAAACTTAGCTTACAACAGGACTTTTTTATTTCAAATTCAAGGCTCACTTTTTTCACCAATTTCCTGGAAAACTGCTGTAAGGTGATACTGCACTTACAAAATATGTATCAAATTAAAAGGAAGCTGTAAAGACAGAGATGAAGTCAATTGGTTTATTCCTATTTAGTTGCTCACACCCATGTTAAAGGGACTCCTTCATGAAAGTTTATTATAAATTTGGTTTATTTTAAAATTAATAAAAAATGGTGAAAAATGCTTTCTATTCCGTGTAAAAAGAATAAACGCTTTTCCGTATATTACAATTTAAAGAATTTTTTTAAGGTAGTGAATGTTCAAACCAGTTATGATGTTATGAGGTAGCTTACCATATAATGGTAAAATTATTATCTTTAAGGGATTTATTTTCATCTGGTGAATGGGGAATTTCACTGTTTATTCCAACATATTTACTTATGTTAGTCTATTTTTAATATTTTTTTAATTTTCAGAATATTTATACAGGATATTTTACACTTTTACACTCCTGTGTTTAAAATATATATAACATACAATTGGTAACAATGGGTTAAACATAAATAAGAAACAGTTAATGAACATTGTTACTTGAAACATTCTTTCAGAACATCTTTAAATTTGTCTTATCAAAGCATTGTCAGGATTAGAAGTAGTAGAGGTTGCAGAATTCTAGTTTTGGAGTTTTTGAAAAAAGAAATAGGTTTTAAAATTGAACTCACGGTCTTAGGTAGTTTTTCATTCTAGGGTTTAGATGCATTAAAAAGGAACTAATAATCCTTGAATTTAGTTTTAAAAACTTATTTCACAATAGGATGACAAAAATATAAAGTATATATTTATATTATAACTAAACATACACTACAGGATAAATTGTGTGTATACTTATGTGAATAATTAATTTTGTCAAACATAAACCTCAATGCAAAACAGGGAGTATGATCTAAATTTATTTGTTTGATTCATGTACTGTGAATTGTTGCACTCTGCTTTATATTTGAAATGATTTTATTGTCTGTTCACATTAACATCTCTAGTGGCTAGATTGAAGAGTCATTGCCATATATATATCTTTATGATTCAATGACACTGTAATAAATGTACTGATAAAGTTTTAACCAGAAAAACTGGTTTTATATTAACAAGTTTCAAAAGCTTAAGGAAATTTATCCAGCAGAATTGGGTAAGAATATTTTATTTTTTGTTTATTCCTGACAGATCTTCAGTAATTTAGAGGAAAATGTTTCAGACAAAGTTTCCAATAGGACAGATTACTTTATGGTGGGAATTCTTTCGTTTCTTTGTTTCGTTAAGGAAGACACTTATTTCATGATAATAGTGAGATATTTAAATGAATTGAGACACTTGAAGATCACCTCCTTATTGATGAATCAAATTATGAGCATAACATCTATTTATAGATAAATACTTTAATTTTTAAAAGTTAATCAATATTAAAAATTCCTTGAAATGAACCATTTTGACAGGAGAAATCTGGACATGTCTCAAGTTTGCATAAATTTCATTGAAGTCTTTATTTCACAAAAAATATTTCATTGTTAAAACTAGTCATTCTAGAGACATTATTACTATTATCACGAATAAGTAATAAATTCTGATTGGATATTTTAAAAATACTGTTTTGAAGAACAAAGTGGAGAAAGAACTTACCTGACAAACTTTGATATGTTGAAAACACATTTAGTGTTTCATTAGTAAAGAAGCAGTAAACACTTTTCTCTCAACAACCATATTCAACAAATGCAATGTCTTAAATTATGAAGTTACAAGCTATCTAATAGCCCTTTTAATAAAAAAACATTGTAACGTGGTATACAAAACTCTATCAAACCTGCATAAGCTGGTTTGCGAATACAAATTAGTTGATTTCTATAATGTCCTGTCGAGTAATAAATTGGTACATTGCATTAATCGATGATACATAGTTTCTTCATCACGGTTTGTTACTCATTTCTATATACTAAGTTTTTTACCTTCATGTATGTACCATGGTGTAAAGTCATCCTACAGTTTAACTACACACACTTTGTATACTTGTTGTTACATGTTTAGGGTAATTTATTATGCTATACTATTTATCAGAATTAATAGGATCTAACATACATAAACATGTTTACTTGTAGCTTAAAGTTTTTATAGAAGATAATACAAATGAAAATAGATCTATACTGCAAACTGTAATAACATGTATAGAAGAAACACTGTAGTGTAAAATTAATTACTATTTAATATACAAACTTTTTTTTGCACTAATATCCTAAATGTTTATTACTTGATGAGAATTTAATTGTATGTTTTCTTTAAAGGAATTGTCCTCCTCACACTCAAGTTAAGTTCTATAAAACAGTAACATTTAGTTATAACAGAATTCACACTTCTTTTTCCATCATAAATATTATTTGAAGAATCAATAACTTTATTTTCTTTCTTCGCTCTCCTTCCGCTTTACTAATCCACCATTACTGAATAAAACTGAAAATGCATGCTCATCAAGGAAAGTTGTGCGTAACGTAATGATAAACATAGAAAATTCAGCACAGGTTTATATCAAGAGAAACTTCATTAAATAGACCTGTTTTAAAATTATTAACATCTTAATTAAACCCCCTGTTTTAAATTTATTCTGTAAAATGAGTTTTGTAGTTAAGAATGTATATCCTCATAACATTAGTTTCATGCACAGGTGCTCAGGAAACATAAAACCTAATGAAACAAGGATAAAGGAAATAGTAATTTTCAATAGTAAAATATGATTCCTCTGTGTATTGCTGTGAACTGTGCGATAAATGTGAATAATTGTTTTATGTCATTTTTTAAGTTACCAGGGGATAAAAAATTGAAGGAAATGTTTACCAAAATTCGTTGTTTTATATGAAAAAGATTTTGTAGAATAGTGTTTTGATAAAAGCGTGGACCCGATAAAACCATTTATTTTTTCTGGAGGGCCACAAGTGAAATCCTATATAATAAACGAGTTTCAGCTGTACTGCATTAGAATCTTAGGTAGGTAATTTTTGAATGTCGTTTTGTACATATAGTACTTTTTAGACCGTAAGAATGAAAAAGAAGGAATAAAGCCAATCAAAAAATTTAGGGTTGTTTATACAGAGGTGTTTAGAGGTGACAAACATGCACTCACGTGGTTATGTATGTAAACGGACAAGAGCTGTCCATATATTTCCTTTAAAGCAGCACAATGGGATGGGAATTTTATGATTTATGATATAATCTCTTACTAAAGTAATTAAGGAAGTCAGGTGTAAATAAATTATATTATTTAAAAGCTGTGATTAGGCCATTTTTGTTCGCTAGTTCGAGTGGCTAGAGTTTTTATGATAAAAAAGGCTATACCAGTCCGTACCTTTCATTTCTAAATATTTGAATGCATCAAGCTTGTTACAACAGGTATATTCATCCTTTCTTGCATCAGCATGCAATGGAGCAGTTGCTCCATTTTCTTGGACTATGTGTCGATAAATTTAGATCTGAATCCTGATTGCTTAGCTCTTCTTCATCTGAGTCATCATAAGTATTCTAGCCGTCATGTGATGCATTGCTACACCCTCATCCCTAGAGCTTTTTTTTCCTTTTTACTGTGAAGGGAAAATGGAAAAAGATTCTGGGGATGAGGGTAGCATTGCTAGTGTCATCTTTTGTATTAGTGTATTTTGTCTCTTCTTTTTGTTGGTTTGTACTGGAACATTCTTCATATTTTTAAAAATCTTGTGTATGATGTTGTTATGTAATTTAACATAGTCAGTTAAGTTTTTATAACGTCTAATTTAGTCATAAGTTTTATGTTCTTTTTTGTAAATTTGTTTGTGTTCAGCCATGCAGCAATTATTTTACAAAAGGAGCATTATTATCATGTATCTTTGTCCATTTTTATTAGTCATTTTATCTATAGGGATAGTCAGGTTTTCTTCACACACTTGCCTGTAGTTTATTATTTATGGTAATCGTGACGTCAAAGATCGGCTATTTATGTTCTGCATGTTTTGAAACATGTGCAAACCATGAGATAAGTAAGGAGGCTAAGATATTGAAATGTCGAGTTTTAATCTCGAGATTTGTTGGTTATAATATGAAGTTGGAATAAACAAAGGTGAAATTATTATTTCTCCTATAGATTATTATAAATATAGCTAGACGTAGTAAAGAAGAGAACGTTCCTTTTAATTAATTTTATAGAAGGCACACATAATGAAGTCTTTTCAAGTGGTGATTATGATTTCATATAATATTTCATTTGATTGAAGTCAGTTGATAGAAGAGAAATGTACAAAAACCAATGTACAAATTCTTTTGCAGTTTATTTTTTTACAAATTTTTACTTAAAGTACTGATATCAATGCGGGTCCAGTGATCGAAGTCCTGATTGTAATAATTAAAGCTCCCATTTGAGTTACAGAAGTAACTAATTGACTCTAATTGACTCTACAAGTCAAGCAGGAACCTCTGCTCAACGAGACAACTCAGAAGTGAAACTGTCGTCCACAGGCCGGATTGAACCACAGCCATTCGACAATTTAGGCTCTAAGTAGCTAGATTACATATGCATGCCACTACATCTGCCTCGTATCACATTATGTCAATTCGAACAAATTATTTGACAGTTATGTGGTTTTGGTGGGTTTAAGTTACAACATCCCCAGTCACCGATATCTAAATATAAAACCGTTGTGTGCGTTAACTTTAATTTTCAAAACCATAGGAATAATTTATTGAGGTCGGATATTCTACTAATCTATATCTTGGAGATTTTACATCACTTATAGAAAGTTATGTAGCTGAAATTGGCATTATGGCCCATAGATTTTACAGACCAAATATTTTAATGTGTTTTAAGCATCCAGAAGGAGTATCACAAATCTTTTATATTTGGACAATTTGGACATCGATCATGGAATACTAATTTTTACACCATTTTCCAAATATTTATTGTAGCTTATGCTTTAAGTGAGTATCTCGTTTAGACATCTCGTTTTGTTGCAATAAATGTAATGAATGAAATAAATGTAATCGATTTTCAAACCTGTAGGGTTTCTTGTTGTTTTTGAGTGGGTTTACAATAATTAAGTTTATAAAATATATATACTTTAACTTTAACTTCCAAATACTCTCTCAACACATCAACATGTAGAGTGTCATTCAAAAAATGTTTTGTGCAGAATCTATAAAATGTAATGTCTATTAATTATTTGAAAACTACATTTCCTAGCAGTAAAAATAGTGATTTTGTTTTAATTCATCTTTGCATTATTATTTTTTCTGGTCTCCTTTGCAGTTACTTTTATATATGAATAATCATTAATTTTGCTTTGAATTTTAGCAAGAATGCTAGTGTGTCATCAGATGGTCCTCTATGGCTATTACCCATTTATACACTTTTCAAAGAGAGCCGATATAATCACACTGTCCAGGAAGTTTCACCATTTCAAGATGCTAAATTCCGACTGGACTTTGGAGACAGCCAATTACATAACGTGACCATAACTTCAACTTTTAGCAGTACGGTTTGTTGTATCTAACATTATATAACTTACATAACATGGAGTGGGGGGGGTGGGGGGGGGTAGGGTGTGTAGGTAAATTTACCTACACTTTCGGGTTTTTTGTTATAACTTTAGTTCCTTTTGTTAGTTTGAGCTGAAATTTTGTGACTTTTAATATTTTTAATTACCAAAATGCTGTGAAAACTTTATTAAATCTTATAATTCCAAAGGATATTTGACATGTTTTATATTTTACATGTGTTGTTATGCTGCGTTATGCTGCAAATGTTTATTTTTTTTGTACTTCTAAAGTAACTAAGCATGGGCACATATATTATAATACATTATTTATTGTTTCTGCTTCAATAAAGTATCATTATTTTATTTCCCAAATTTGGCCAAATTTTCCCCAAAAATGTTGCTTACGTCAGCATATTTTAAAATTTTCAAGTTTTTTTTCCATAAATGAAAATATCTTACCAAGACAAATATATTCTGGCCCAATATTTATGTAAATTTTAGTAATAGAACAAATGTTACAATAGGGTTAAGGTTTGACACCTAGATCATTTTACACTGCATGTAATTTCATTAACCTGTATTTATGTATATTCATGCAAGATTTCATTTCATTACAATGCTTTTCATAAACATAAACAGGTCAGTTGACTCAGTGCTAGAGCTATAAAGTAAGCAAAAGAAGACATGAAATACATTATAACAAAATCATACATGAGCTTATGGTATATATGCAAGTCATTACAATGTCATCACTTAATTACATAATTTTACATATTTACATCATTCCTGCACTGAAAATGTTAGTCACAAAGTTCTCTGAATGATATTATTAGCCAATGATACTTCGGTATGCAATTTTATACAGATCGCAAGGAGTTTATCAAATCTTGTGAAGGAGTTTACAAGATTACAAGGACTTTATCAAATCTTATTATACTTTAATTATAAATTATAGAACAATGAGAACGATATACTTCATTCTGTTATGTAATTTATGAATATTTAGCATAGTGTATGCATATCGTAGAAGAGGGAATTACATTGTGTGTTTGTTTAGGTGTCAATCTAATGAATGTTGGTTGGTTTTTCACCGGAAGTGTTTTATTTGTTATAGCAAAGTCACTTAGCAGGTATGTTTCACTTAGATCTCAGGTGCAAACACAGAATTTGGGTGCCCCAATGAATAATAAACATATGGACATAGTGCCTATTAAAGTAATAGTAGGTCTAATAACTTGTTTATTATGTTAAGCTGGATTTCCACTTAAAAAAATTATACGCGTATCGACACGGATCGTATCAAAACTAAGCATTTGATTGGTTAAC
>JANTOQ010551013.1:0-10894 GCA_027564595.1 Bythotiara depressa | reverse complement strand
AAGAATAGCCCTCAAAGTGTCTTGTGAATACTTCTTTACAAGGTTATAAACAAAACGTAATAAACGTGCAAGTTTTCGTCAAATAAAGCAAACTTTCTAAAGGCCAGGGTATGCTATGTATATAGGAAATGAACTTTAAGCTCGCATTTTTGCGCTATAAAATAAAAATTCTCATAATAATATAGCGCTTTTACGAATTAGGAAAAAGAACAATATTTTACGTTCTGGACAAAAAAACTGTTACAAAAGAAAAACAAATATTTACAGATAAGGTTCTCTGAGCAGTGAGACAGCTATTATATATATAAATAGTGATGTAGGTAAACTTTCCCAGACTGACTGATGAATTAAGATGCGGGGGTATAATTGGTATATTAAAGTAACCGTGGATCCTAAAGTACGATTGGACGGAGGGGTACCTCGCTTGCCTCAGAATAAAGCAAATTTGGAATTTGTGACATCATCGTGAATGGGAAATTTCGACGAAGTAAGCAAATTTTCTATTGCTTTTATGAAGATACATTCTATCACATTTTCCGTCAGCACTAGATTGTTAGATGTTAGACTATTAGATTGTTCTTTTCGAGCTCATAGCACAATGTTAGACTCCTTCAAGTGGGGAACATGTTCCTGAAGCAACCAATCCATTCCAATTTCTCCTATTGTGTTAACACCCCCCCCCCCCGCGCTTACATATCTGTCATGGGCATACCACCAGCCAGAGATTTCCATAAACTATTATATTGCTTATCTTTAATGACCTACGAACTAAAACAAATAGGAGAGTTGCCAGGAACAAAAGGGTTTGTCATTGAGGAAAATCTAACAAAAATATACAAACAACTAAAATTGTGATTTAAACTTGTATCTTTCTGTCTTTACTAGCGATCCTAAGAAAAAGCATTGCCTGACCTCTAAGGAAAAAGTCGCGGCGTGACTTTTCTTTGTTTGTGTCTAGTTGAAAGTTGAACCGATTTTAAACAGCCAGTCAGATTTTGGTCAAATGATAAAAAAAACACCTCTAAAGCAAAACAAATTCCTGCTATTATTTACAGTTCTATAGTGTTACCTTTCTAACGCAGTGGACTGTTTGTACATTAGCATAAAAAATGCAACACCCTGCCATAAATATCTGCTCCTTGGCTATCAGATGTTTCCAATACGTTAATCGTTCTGGCCATTTCTTGCTGCTGAGAATTTGTAAGGGGTGCCGGGTATCGAGGTAACACGACAGTTATATCTTCCGGTTCTTGGAGATCGAATGTTGTAATAAATTCGCTAACTAATCTCCTTACTTCTTCCAAATCACGTCGTAGCAGGTTATTCATTGCCGTGATATTTCTACCAGTGTTTTGTATACTACCACCATACCACAACTGTAGAGGTGTAGAATTATGTTCGGTACGAATACGGTGTGAATTGTGAGACCGCGACCACACTAATAAATCCCGTCCAATAAGAGGAATGAATGTGTATTGCAATGCATACATATGGAGGGCATTTGTTATATCTAAAATACGATGACTTTCCATATGCTTGAAAAGTTTATAGTACTTATCAAGCACTTTCATATATACATCCCGTCATAGCCTCTCTATTCTTTGGTTGTGAACAGAGGTTCCTCGTATCATACTATTCCGATTTTCACCATTAGCATGAACCATAAAAGTCTCAACTTGTGCAAATTCAGATCAACCATCCGCGCTTAATCTGCTGGGAATACCGTATTCTTGAATAGTTTCCAAAAAAATGTAAGTGCGGTTTTCGCCAGATTATCAGCAGCTATTCGTAAACATATTATCAAACGAGAATAACCATCAACTGTCCCGTGTACTACCATTCCCCACCTAAAACCAGAATTAATGCAAAGTGATAAATATGTAAACAAATCTCAGGGCCTGTATTTCTTTCCAAGTATTTTGCTCCAAACTGTTATAAATTTATGAGACTACCATAAGAAAAAAAATCAAGTAGTTTCGCTTATTTTTATATGAAATAAATAAGTGCGATAAAAAGGGGTTAATAAAATTGTTCATAAGAAAATCGAACAATGATGTTAATATACAACCAACTCTTTACTGAGAAAAAAACCCCAAGAGTTTCCCAAAGGTGCAGAAAATTACTTACTAACCTTATTAACGCGTGGTTTGTGTCGATGTGCCATAAAGAGTTAGGGGTAGGTACGCTATACTGTCGACGGTGTATGGCTTGCGCCCATCGCCGAGATGTCCCTATCGGATCAACACTTCGCATTAAGATTCTACATCTGTCACGATGAAGAATAATAGGTGGGTTTCGGTTTCTTAAATGAGCCAGAACTTCTTGAACTCCAGAATTTGGGAATTGTATATTAATTTCTCGTATAATAACCTCTAACTGTAAGTTGGTAGAGTTGTATACCTCTGACGTATCGAGACGATTGCGTTACTAGTCATGAAATTGTGTACGGTGTTGTGATGCAAGCGCCTTCCTAATAATCCATCCCTAGCAATTGTTCTTATAGTAAAGCCAAGCGATAACAAATTTTCCAGTTTCTCTGGGTTTATTTTGAATCTGTCATTTTTAGCGGCATTTGTCGTATTATTTAGTACACTGGGATTTTCATTTATTGTATTGCTGGTTACACTATCCAACTCCTGAAATAAAATTCCAATAGAATTCGTAGTTTCGAGGTACAAATCCGGAGAAACTGCTGATCGCACATGAACGAAGTTTCTTTCAATTGTTCGCAGTTCTGTTTGTGCATTCAAAATCTGTGCCTGAGATGGGTTGTGATCTAACAGCCTTCTAATCCCTCCCATTCGATTTTGTACTCTTTCGATTACATCGTCAACAGTAGAAGAGGATGCGCGACCAATCCTGTTTGGAAATGGAGCGATACAAAAGCAATGGAAGAGACATATACTGACTAGAATTTGCGACCGTAAACTCATTTTCCTTTCAATTTACTACTTTTGCTTTTAATTGATATTTTCCTGAAATAAAATAGAAGGGGATTTAACTCAACTGACCTTTCAGCGACCCAATTCTAAAGAGCTTTCATTTTACATTTTGGTGAGATGGCAAAAGTGACAACATTTTTCTCCTGCAATGTTTACTATATCACAATTTAAAAATTGGAATCGTTACTCCAAAATCCTGTGCGATTGAAGAATAACTATAAGAAGATTTTCGGGGAAAAAGATGTTGCATATGAATTTAATAAGTTTTGTTGTACTCGTCCCATTTCTTAAAGGTCAGTCAAAACCTTTCTTCTGTAAAGGTATTTATTCCGATATTTTCTAGCAAAGAGGCAAAGTACTCCATAATATACCGGAAAATGAAAAATCCAATTAGCGCACATTCTTACATGAGTATAATTGTACCAACATTTATATATAAAAATAAATATGTAATATGATAAGGAAGGCATGTTTTATAGTCAATGCTAAATCTGTAATCGGGAAAAAGTTGACTTTTCACAGTAAATCTTGCCTCTTTAATAAACTAAACAAGAAACTGCTAAATCAGCATATTTATTTTCATTTTATCTTCACAAAACACTAGTATATAGAAAAATAGTATTATGTTGTCTAGTTCTACAATCACTCTCCTTTACTCTTACTAAGAACAATGAAGTAGCGACATACATACAACAGTCTTACAAGATAGCTCATATGAAGAGACTACGATTCCGGTCATAAATATTTGGCAGAAGGTGCCGAATCAACCAAAATCCATTCACCACAAGTGATGTTTGAGTGAATACTGATATAAAAACTTTTTCAGTTTAACAGTGACTTAAGATGCGGAAGTTAACCGTGGTTGTAAATTATTATTGAACAGGAGAGGGACTCACTAGTTTCATAATGGGAAATTAAATTGTAAATGAACTTGGAAAAAAGTGACCATTCCTCTGATTCTTGATTTAGTTTCCAATAAAAACTTTAGAACCAACAGGAGACATATAAAGGTATTAAAGGATTGGTATTAAAGGATTGCTATATAATTAACATGGCAAAATTAATTAATTAATTAATAATTTTATGAATTTGAAAAAATTATACTACTACGCAATATATGTGTACAGTAAACTGTGTATGCTACAATAAATAAACGAATCAACATTTGCTCTTCTACAGTACATCGCAACAATTCTGCACTAACTGTCGAAATTCTTCAAATACTGGTCTCTCTTCTCTCAAACAGGTTCGACCAAGTTTTTCTAACCCAGTATTACCATCAGGACGTTCTGGTAGAAGTTGGTGTAACTTGCAGACAATATGTCCAAACGCAAAAATGTCCGAAGAATATGATGGTGATAGAAGACCTTTCCGAACTGAAAGTGGCAAATGTAACATGTCTCGGAACACATTTTGTTGCGCTATGGTTAAAGGTTTGGATGAAGGTGCACGACAAGATAAGGAGAAACTAATTAAAACTGGAGTATAAAATTTGCAGGATAACCTGAGACACACATTCTCTGATTGGATGTTGTTGTTGATAATTTTGTGCTGATGGATAAACAAAATAGCATCACACAATCCCTTCAAAATAGAAGTTACGATGCTTGTCTTTGGGACCAACTGTCTGGATAAATACTGACGCAACGTAAACTGTGATTCATAACTTTGTACAATATATGGCGTGCAGTTTTTAAACAATATTCCTTGACAAAATGTTTGGATGCTTTCCAATTAATTTCATCATCCGAACTTCAAAACTAAGGACAGTTAAACACTTCTCGTCTGTAGCATGTAGGGAAGTTTTTACTTTCTTTGCAACCACACTTTCTCCATTAATGAAATCAATTTTATTAACTTCTCGAAATTTTCCTCTCGTTAGTAATCGTTCCTGTATTAGATAAGTAAATAATGGAAACTGAAGTGTCTAAAACAATCCCATCAACATGGCCAAGAAAGTCTGAAAACAATGCGGAATCTGTAAAATATAATGTGCGTTCAGAAAAGTATGGCGCCAGCTTCCTCCTTTGCAGCTCTTTACTTGTATACCCTAAAAGACGATTGTTGGATAGCCACTGGTATTCAACGTCTTCCCTTTATTTATTGCATGCCTTTGCTTTTCAATTCTTTCTTTCAATAGCACAACCAATTCTTTTAAGCAAGTGATTTCTTTCAGCTGAGAAATAAAGTGAAAATGTAATTCAATAAACAAGTAAATAAATAAATAAATAAATGTTGGCGAATCGAGTCAATATTTCTGTGAGAAGTAACAAATTAACTTGTCTCTTTGATTGCATATAATGCTGAGATTATTTTACTTGCCAAATGAATATTATTTTCTGTTGTTTTACATCTAGCCAACGCAGATAAAGATATGTCAACAGGTTGCTTTTTCACGTTCGAAGAGTCCTATAATTAAACGCGGTTAATTAAGTTGTTGTCGCAACAATTGATAAAGGTATAATATGATATTAGTGTTCCCTTGTGTTTTCTTCATTTTTTGTGTTCTTCATTTCAGAGACTGATTTTAAAACAATTGTTGATAGTAATTAACGCGGTTTACTTAAGACAAGAAAAAGTATTTGAAAGATTATTAATACTTAAAGAATTCGGATATGCTTACTTCCTCGGAATCCACAAAATGAGACGCACTACTTTCAGTCAATGTCACGGACAATATTGATTCCGAATCAATGTTGGCAAAAGCATCTTCAGTGAACGTACCCTGTATGAAAGTAAAGTACATTTTAATAAAAATGGTACATATAAAAATAGCAGTTTATTATTTTATAGTCCATTTTTAATTTCAAGTTTAAACTATCATAACTTTTATAACTTTTATGTGCAAAATGCAATCGACGTATACAAAATACAATCTGATAAAATAATTCATGAATTTAGTACCTGCTTGTGTATCCCGTATTTCTTTTTTATTTCTTCTGTCGTCCTAGTAACCAGCTCACCCGTGTCAGAGAACGATAAGCTTGTGGAAATCTGTGCCTGTAAAAAAATGTTTTAAATATTTAGTCCCCTTGAAATGGAAAACCAAATTAACAGCGAAAGTTAAAATTGAATAGTGTTATATATAAGGTTCAATATATAATTCAACATGTTGTCTATTGTAAGGTGGCCGTCTGTAAATAATAATAATACTACTACTAATAATTAATAATAATATTAACAATATTCAGTAAATGTAAAATAATTCTGAATACCTTCCAACAGGCTCGCAAACGATGTGTAACCCGTTTCCTGTACCTGCGTGATGTTTCCGTATCAAATTCTAACGCTTTTTCAATAATTTCCTCAACAAAATCTTCTACTTTACCAATTATTTCTAAACAGTGATGGTTATTATATGAAAGGAGATTATAAGGTATTAAAGATGTTATTATGTACGCATACAAAATGCAGAGCTACTCTTTACAACCTAGACCTTGCTGTGTTACCCGAAAAAAGTAAAGATAAGATAATATAATATATTATGTAGATAATATAATATATTATGTAGTGGACAACATTAAGCTAAACAAAATTGTATGTGATGTTACTTAACGGAACAGTTAGCATAAATGCAGTTCATACAATCATTGCTTTGTCGGTAAAGCGCAACAATTTAAGCACAATAAGTATTTAAAAATAAACATTGGTCTACATGAGTATGTGTTATCACAGACGTCAGGGCTGGAGAAACAGGTCAGATCAGGGGTATGCCACCTCATACTGGTTTTTCTTGGTAATGGTGAAAGTGTTCATCACGTTACAGGCTGTATAAAGTTCAAATATAGTACTCTCTAGAATAACTTCACCGGTTTATAAATGTATTAAACCACTTTTAAACCAAGTTTCTTTAAGTGGTTTGACAAAATGCTCAGAGAGACAGCTCAACAAAACCAGCTCCAGTCAAAGAAACAAGCTCACAGGAACAGGGGCTGAGGTTCAGGTTACTTAATTGCTTTTACAAAAATGTTGTGTCCACAAGTAGAGAGAAATAGAACAAGAACAAGAATTACATTATCGTTTATGAATTCAAACAATCCAAATGATAAAGAACCTTTTCGAGGTTAAAACAGTGGCCAAATTTGCCACGTACAAATACTTGTTCTCATTTTTTAGATGCATGGGAAGGACTGTGGGGTGGAGGAGGGGGGGGGGGGGGCTTCTTCCAAATAATGAAAGAGGAAATGGATGATAAATAAATTGCTATCAAATATACTGCAACTGCAAATGTGACAACATAAAGGTGCACAATAGATATAAAGTAAATCCACAGTAAAACACCAAACACTTCCACTTACTTGAATAAAATAAAACTAAGTGAAATAAGAAAAGTCTTTAATATATAAACAAACATAACCTAAGAAAAAATTGAACAACCTCTGCACCAAATCTACAACCTCGGACAAAAATTATGGCAAAAACCATTAAAATCTTATTGAGAACAGAAAACGTTTTTATAAGATTCCCCGTTCCCCTAATATCAATGTTGCTGCTGTGTGGAGCTACACTGCCGCAACAAAAACAACCGGGTAGCAACATTGATGACAGGGGGTGGGGAAATATTGATTTTTGCCAAAATATTTTGTCCGGGATTGTAGATGTCAACAGAACTTAGTCACACTATCCTTGTAACACCTAGTTACATTTTTAATATCACGAAGACTGGAAATCTACCACAGTTGGGAAACAAATTCGCACATTTTCATTGATCAAAAACTTTTTCTGACGAACGGAAAGTGCCAAGCCCGTATCACTGCTTAACCCTATTGGGCCTGGGGGGGGTACAATGTGCCCCCCTTCCCCATTTTCCTGAGATAATTTTTGTTGTAGTGGTCGGATGGCTCATTTTCAGCATTGGGCCATTTTGTGACAGGTGCTGGAACCAAAAATGTACAAAAATGTTTTTTTAAATTGTTTTATCATGTTATATATCATTAGATCGGACATTTTATGTAGATTAATATAAAATTATATAAAATTGATGAAAATATAGTGTATTTACTCGCATTTTATGCCGTATCAATGAAAAATGTCAAAAAACACAATTTTGTTGGTGGGTTGCAAAAATGCTGACGTCAGCAAAAGTTACGTGACTAACACCCGCCATTTTAGTTTCAAATGATAGATGAAGGTTAGGGGTATGTATTTACCAAATTTGGTTATACATCCATTTATAGTCTGGAAGATAAACAAACTTATTTAAGAAGTCAAAAACCTTCTCTTCCAAAACTCTGGCAACACTGTTATCTGAATATGATGGTTGTAGGACCGCAGCGAGCACTGTACCATTCGGTAGAATATTGATTAAATAGGTATAAACTTGATCTTCATTCACTGAAGAAAATACACTTTTAGCCATCATTACCCTCATGTTATATGACTTTATCAATTACGTATATTTTCCCAAGGAAGTAAGGATGTTCCTAATGTTTCCTGGGTTTAGAAGAACATTATTTCATGACATCCAAAAAAGGAAGCTAGGCATAATTTGAAATGATCATCGTATACCTCCCAGTGAACAGCCTCTTCAATCAGATTACGGTCACCATCATCTAAACACGCCACGAATCATATACAAATTTATCAGTGGGGTAACAATTACATAAAATGATATATAATGTAGCAGTGCTAATGAAGAGAGGCAAGTATCCAGATAGAATAAAGCCATGAAATAAAATTCTACCAAGTGACGTTATTTCAGCCTTTTCCAACATGTTGACAGCAGACATATTTATTAAAACCTTTTCTGTGCCAAGCCCGTATCGCTGCTTAAATGCTGACCAGAAAGCAGAAAAACATTCACGCATTACACTATCCATATCATGGCCAGCTTCATTTTCAAATTTAGCAAATAGCTTAGCAGTTATTATATTGTGATTCTTATACCATGATAGCATCTGTACAAATATATGCTCCCGTGAAATGACAAGTTGTTGTGTATCCCCAAATGTCTCTAACGTTTCTATCCTTCTACTCTGTATTACATTATCCTCCAATATGATACAGTTTTCTTCCTCATCACTGGAGAATTCATAGATATCTGGGTTCTCTGAATGGAAGGACGGTGTAACAGTCGAGGCGGTATGATAATTAGCTAGGGGGTAATTTGCGGATGTTATGGTAGATGATTGAGTTGTTATTTGGAGATTTGATGATGTGGTTATGGCATTATTTATAGTGTTCGCAGAAGTAGAATGAGTTTACGTATTTGTGGTTGGAGGTCTGGGTGTTATATTTTTCGTGGATACCAATAAAACGCCAAAGTAATTGAACGCTTTAATGTCTTGAGGAGTGTTAATTGTTACCAATTCAAGTTGCTTATTGCAATCCATCTTATATTAAAAAAATATTCTGTGGTAGCAGTGGAAACAGTTCCAGGATTCTCTCCTTGAATTGTTCCTTGGACAAATAAAGCGACAACGACATGAATTTCTGCATCGATCTGCCAAAATCATGGCACTCACGAGGGATGCCTAAAAAGTATTTCATTTTGCTATGAACATGAATAGTAAACATATTGAACAAGATAAAAGCAGAAACAGATATTAACAAACAAACAATTATATGTTGATTGATACTTAATTTATATTGGAGCAAGATGAAATTATGACTGCCGTGAACATGCATTTAAACATCGTTAATACTTTTGGTACTTAAAGGTGATGAAAACTCTGAGATGATTTCTTACCATAGCCATCTCTCATATGATCCAGCAATAGCTGATCAATTCCTCCTTTTGATTTTTTAAATCGTGAGATGCGAGATGCTTCTGGAAGGTGGTAAAAGTTCTCTTTTACTGTTGAGGCAGCTGGGCCTCTTCTTGTGCATTTTTTTTGGAGGAGATGATGATTGGTGGATTAGATGTATCAAGAATTGTACACTGTTTACACAGTCCTTAAAGTCTTGGTGAAAATCTCTCTCCTCGTCGTCACTGAACATCGGAACATATGTATCTGTAAGTAACAACATGCAAAAACCTCATAGTTCCTTTATTTGTATGCATATCTCTTAATTATTGGCAAAACAACATAGCAGATATTACTGAAAAATGACTATGAGTAGAAGAGTAAATATTACAGCGTCATTGAAAAATACGTTACTTTATTAGCGAAATGTCTTAATAAAACGTGTGCCTACAGCTATACTGTATTAATACAGTTAAAGAGTTAAAAAAATTCAATTGATAGAATTTAGAACTGATATCTGAGTTAAACAATAACGAAACATAATGCTATAAAAACCACACATTAGACGCAACAAAATTGTGAATGAAAACAGTACAAATTAAAAAATTAAGATCACATGTTACATACTTATATAATGGAACCACTACACACGTAGACACCAAACCAAGTTATGAACATGTGCAGAAAGTAAAAAAAAACAAAAGCAAACAAACAAACAAATACATAAATACATAAATAAATACCTGGGGAGCTTGGAGTAACAGATATTCACACGTTCGTATTTTGTGCTCTCGTTATTGCAGCTAGTATAAAAAGTAAAAACGAATAAATAAATAAATATTAAAAAGAATACACCAACGCCATTTACACAACTTGTCAACACACTGCATTCAGATTGCATATTGTAAAGGAAGCGCAAAACACCAAACCAAGTTCTTCGAGATAAAAAATAAATAAATAAATACCTGAAGATATCGATGTGCCAGCTATCCTCATGTTCGTATTTCGTGCTCCAGTTGTTGTAACTGGTGTTACATAATTGACAAATAAAAAAAAATGCTCAAAGCAATAAACACATGTCAATAAGACACGGTGATATGATCACATTGATAATATAAAGGAACCGCTATATACACAGACACTGAGACACATTTTTAAGACAATGCAAAGAAAACAAAAACAAAAATATTTACCTGAGGATCTTGGTGTAGTAGATACCCAAACATTCGTTGTTTGTTTGTTTGTTTGTTTTTTTCTATTCAAAAA
>JANTOQ010550902.1:0-10894 GCA_027564595.1 Bythotiara depressa | reverse complement strand
AACGCGCTGGGCAGAGAAGTTAGGGCAGTGCAACAGAAAGTGTTTAGTTGTTTCTATAGAGTTTGTTCCACAAAGACTGTATATTACTTTACTGTATATTGTACATTTGTTAGCATTTCTTAAATTTTTGAAACATTATTACTTCCGAGGCTCTACTTAGGGTCTGCAGCTTAATTAAATATTTAAGGGATTTTAAGATGCGTGTGTTTTCAAGGGAGGCATCTGATGGAAATTGATTCTCATTTAATTATGGAGAAGAATGATAAAAGCAACCTCTTAGTTTTGGGAGATACAACTCTCATGATCTGGCAAATAGATTGTTGAAATATCTCATTTACATTTTATTACTTTAATTAATGTAATTTAGTACTTGTCACTTTCGTGTCCGCAAAACATTTCTCGTGGAGGTGAAAAGCAATCAAATAGTGCTTTCCCAAAATATCATGAAAATTAGAAGTTTCATTTGATAAAAAACGGACTTCAGATGCCTCGTCAAAAATATACCTATCCTGAAACCATGGCAAAAGCTATATTACACTCCTCTAAAGATATATGACATTATCATCACGTCTTCAACAAAACCACGTGAACCAACGCTTTTCCTGGAAAATAAAAACTGTGTTAGAAATTAGGGTGCAAATTTGCAAATTTATATCTATTAATATTATGGCCAAAACTAATTTTAATAACAAGATTTTCACCATCACATTTAAGTCTCTGCGGAGGAGCGTGAGATAAATATTTTACAAAAACTGGAATATACTGCAATACATTATGCTGCGTATTTTATCAAGCATTTTCATATTCACACTCCAAGGATTATATTTTTTCTATTGTTTTCTCATTAATAAACATATGTTTAATTTTTTTCGCAGAAGACAAATTGAATTCAGTTCGAGCGCTTATGATTATTGGAATTATGTTGATCGCAATCGCAACACTGCTAAGCATTGTGGGTACTTGTCTACGCAAGAATCTTTTCATCACCGTAGCCATTATGGAGCTTATGGCATGTAAGTACCAGATCTGATATTCGATCGTGTGTTTAACCCTGTAGTGCATGGTGTAACCCGGAAATTATTCAAATCTATATCAATAAAAATAATTTGTTCTATTTTTTATAAAAATAATCATTGGTGAAACAAATAAAAATCTATATTCATTTCTTTGTTATTTTGATTTTTCCAGGGTGTTACTAATCGAAACTA
Source organism: Bythotiara depressa (assembly GCA_027564595.1). NCBI lineage: Eukaryota > Metazoa > Cnidaria > Hydrozoa > Anthoathecata > Bythotiaridae > Bythotiara > Bythotiara depressa. The sequence goes on along the minus strand of JANTOQ010550902.1, from coordinate 9,686 downwards.
AAAGAAAAATTAATGCTGGTAAAAGTTGATAAGTCCCCCTGATTTTTCATAAAATTATAAGGGTTACTATTAGGAACGTTGCAATAGACAGGAGGTGTAGCCTGGTATAATAAGCTTAAGTATGAATTGTTTATGTTGGAATATTAAAGGATTGTCGGCTTTAACAGAGAAAGTGAAGGTCTGTGAGAAAAATACTGAACGCGTCATCTATCCCTGTGTTTTACGTTTCATTGGCATTTATCTAATGCATATAGCGTCCCTGGAAAAGAATCAAATCATTGGTCATTTTTGCTATTTTGTTTTTTCCAGGGTGTTAATTATTGATAAGTTAATGTAAAATAAATTTTGTAAACGCTTATAAGACCCCCTGGTTCCAATGCGTAGTTTAATATAACCAGGAGGTATGCTTATGCATTTTCAAAGAGAGCAAACAGAGAACGAATAGTTAACGAGAAAAAATGTGTTAATATATACACGCATTTATGTTCGTTTTGTTCGTCACCAAAACTGAGATAAATTGCTACCACCTTTGTAAGCTACCTCTCTTACGAAAACATTTCTCAGCTACATCTCTTTCAAAAACTTAATTTGAGTAATAACTTCTTGGTCCCGCTGTATACCAGAGCTTATAAATACTCCCTTGAAGAATGAAGTATGAAACAAACTTTACATGTAAACAGTTAGTTACAAGCTTACTCAAATACGCATGCATACATAGGATGGAATTTACTTAAAGAATTCTGCAGAAATAAAACGTGGAATCGATAACAATGAGACTCTAGATCATGCTTCTTAATACAATTTACTTTATATGGTCATTTAATTTTCAAATGCTTGTCATTCGCTGTGTATTACTTAATGTAATAGAGTATTTATAGGGTTCTAGGTACAGTTACCATGTTTTGTTTTGATTGAATAATTTTAGTGATATGTTGTGTGGCTGCGATGACAGTGTATACAAGTTATTTAAAGATTGCTTTTCATGACTGGAAATGGAGTTTCATGATTGGTTGGTTGGGGTGCGGATTATATTTTGTTGGTGTAATTCTCGTTATGTTTGTCACGTGTTCTGCATGAACGTTGTGTTGAAACAATTATATTCGTTTCTTCACTTCATATGTTTATTATTTTATGATTACGGATTACTATCATTGTACCTACAATTCTGGTCATAATATCTTGAGAATAAAACTGGATTTCCACTTATTGAAAATTTTCCACGGAAAAAAAATTAAACGATTGTGATTCGTTGAGACAAATTTTCCTTGGATAAAAATTTAAAAATGTGAAATATTTTCAACATTTTTGAATGTCAAACTTATAATACTTTCCGTCCATGGAAATATTTCAACAAGCGAAAATCCAGCTTAAGCGGCAAAAATTGAAAAATTGAATACGACTAATACTGTGTCTGTTGATATAATTACTTTGATATATTCAATATGCTGTCAAAAGTCGCATCAAAGAGAAACAAAAATCACCATCCGTTGTTTTTGTAAGCCACACATACAAACAATAATCGCTACTGTAAATCAAATCAAATAGACATTCACAGAAATCAAACCGCCTCTTCAAACAAATAAAAAACCACCATCGCTTCCACGCTATCATCGACATCCCTTCTCCGAGAAAGTAAAGTATCGGGAGCAGAGATGCAACGAATTCGGCCTATATCCCAGCGCCGTATTCACAAGACGCGAAATTTACACATATCTTAACAAGCTCTTATAATAGTGTACAGTACTCTTTATAAACGTATTATTATTTTGAAATTCATATGTCAGAACAAGTTTATTGACATTTTGAAAAAAGAATTAAGTAGTTTTTTATGTCGTGTATTGTACATTGTGATTAAATAAATACTGTAGTTGGTAATTACTGCATTTCGTAATGATTTTTATGATGTGTGTATTTCTTAAATGTTCGAGTTATCTGACTGAAAACACGGTACAGGGACCAAAAAATGAGTTCGAGATAACGGAAGTTCAAGTTATCCCTATTAAAGTTAAGCGTCGGTAAAGGTATATAATCTGTATACTGCGAAGTTAACTGGCTGCAGCGACAATCTGTACAGATTGTCAATTTCAAACAACCTCTTCACAGGACCTTATTTGCTATTTTTATAATAATGGTACTCTCCTGTTTTATAACTATGATACTCTCCCTTTGTGGAGAATAAGAAGAAAGCGCTGCGCACAAGGTTAAAGAATTAGTTCAGTTTACAATGGAGAAAGTAATTTAACACGAATACGGTGTGTTAATCAAAACAATGTATTGTTGATGTTTGTGCATATTTTTTGTTTTTAGCGTTAAAATAGTATTCATTGTGATTCGCTACAACCAGTTGCATGTTTTTATTGTGTGATAGCAGAGATTTGTCTGCACATGCGCCTGGATTTATACTTATTTACCTCCTAAAGGTCATATAAAATTATTTCTTATGATATCCTGCAAATGATATCCCGAAAATGATAACCTGTAAATTATTTATATAGTTTCACAAAATCGTGAAGATTTAATCGTAAACAATAAATTAGGCCAAGCAATTGGACGTTAAAAGCAAGTCAAACGTTTTGAAGAGTCTTGAACGGCTTAGTACTGTGTTTTGTTATGTTTCTTATAAGGCGTACTAATACCACAGAGGTTTCAAACAATAAATGACAGTGACGATACGTTAATATATGATACTTTTTAAAGGCCAACTAACTAGCTATTGTTTTAGTCTAAACTTAAATGTTTTAAAAATGCTGCTCTTTTTTGTTATTTGGTGTAAAAAGGATGAGCGGTTCAAAAGTTATGAGTTATTAAATTTTTTGGCTTGAACAAGGCAGGAACCAGCCTTGGGAAAACAAGATTAGGCTCTGACGGAGCTCTGATGATATCATGTAGGCTCTTTTCACATAAGGTAATAAAAAGAATGGAAGATAACACATAAACTATTAGAGTAAGATATACACTTGATATACACAATGTTGGTTACAAATTGCATGCGTACTTGGATTTCTAGTTCCAGGTTCCTATTATTTTTGCTATTGTTCTTGATAATTTAACAATGAATAATCATTTGGTTTTAAAATTAGCATTATCATGTGCAATTTCAAAGGTTTGGACCAATGGTTTCATTTTCACATTTTTAGGAAAAGCAATAGGAGCCTTTGACTAGTCAGTGATCATTGTAGTTATGTGACCTGCATAATATCTCATCATGTGTCTTCAAACAAGGACTTGCTCAAAGTTTCACTAACCATGCTTCAAAAGATTTCATGTTATGTTCAATTATTTTTATTACCTTATATGGATGGAAATAGCTTTTATGACACCATCAGAGCTCCAGTCAGAGCCTTATCTTGTTAATCTTATTCAAGCCAAAACATTAACAACGCATAACCTTTGAACTGCTCGTCCCTTTTACACCAAATAAAAAAAGACTGAGAAGCTTTATAGACTAACCGATGTAGAAGGGCAGAAAGTTTTGGAGATATTTGCCACATGCACGTCCCCGAGTTTAGTTTATTTATTTGGATATGATTTGATGTTACAATATGTAAAGTTTTACTGCTAAATTGCATCTATGAGTAATCATTAAAATTTACTTTGGATAGAGTAATCATTGGTGAAAGGAAGATATTTTCAGATAACCCTTGAATATATAGTAGAGCAGCAAAAGAAAGAACACTAAAATTTTTAAATATAATTAATAAGCACTGTTTCGTTCAAAGTTGCGCATTGTACAAAGTAGTTTCGAGTTCCGAAATTTAAAATCTATACTCTACTTTGTACAACTCGTGCCAACTTTGTACAGCTCGCTGTGAAATTTAAACACGCGGTCTAGATTGAACAACGTATGTCAACTTTGTACGGCTCGTATGTTCGGCGTCATTAGCACCATTTTTATTTATGGTCTACTTTGTACAGAACACATTGATAAAGCTACACGGAATTCGTCTTCACTTATTGAGCACATATCGACAAACAAACCTAACAAAGTTAAACAGACCGATGTAATACCGTGTACTGAAGAAAGTTACCATGATATGCCATATATTTGTTTGAATGCACGACCGAATAATTTTGAGCCACGGTACAAATATATTCGATTAAATTCAAAATTTTGTCTTAAGAACTATATGAACGATTTCAACTTGCTTCCGTTTAGTATCGTAAACAGTGCTGAAAATGTTAATGACAAACTACATAATTCTAAATACACTAATATTAGATTGCTTAAACTCTTATGCACCCCTTAAAAATTGTAAAATTACAAGACCACCAGCTCCATGGCTCAAATCATATGATTTTTCTGAACTGAAAGCTGAACGCGATGAGAAGCGATATCAAGCACATCAAACACAATCGGCTGATCACTGGAACGAATATGCTACAATTAAGAATAAAATCAAACGGAAAATTAAAGAAGCAAAAAGAAAATTTTACATAACTACATTTAGCTCAAAGAAACTACAAGATGTGTGGAAACCTATTCGTCGAGTTTTAAAACCAAACAAAATTCTCAACGTTTATACCCTCTGCCTCAAGAACTGCAAATAGTGCCTCCTTTGGCATCAATCTCTGGATCAATGCCTTCTGGGGCGAGGGCAATAAATCAGGGAAGCGTTATAAGTTGTTAGAAAATATTCATAACGAGGCATGGGTTGCTAAATAGAAATAAAAGAAGGCTTTGACCGGATGTGGTTATAAAGCCATATAATCCGATCTGTTTGGATTTAAAAACTTGAAAAATATATAACATCCTTGATATAATATAGTACAATATAATATAATATGCATATAATCCACATCTGAAGTCCGGTTTTAATAAAGAGAATTTATGGCTTTACGATCGTGATGGTAACATAAATATCATGCATTTTAATAGTACTTATCTAACACATCTACTTCTATATGGAGATGATGCGTTTGATATGAAAATCAACAATACGATTCTAAATAACACTATTCATTTTATCTTACTACCTAAAAGATTCGACGATCCTTTCATAAACTAAATTATATCCTAATTTTATTTTTATTTTGTTAACTAACTTATTTAAGTTTCAAACTAATGTTTATGTGGACAGTATTTTCTGACGATATCACCTTTTGTGCCTTGCAGGGAATGCTGCCCTTTAGTGTATGTAATGTTTTATTAGTAGTGTGTACGTTTTCAGTTCATGTTTTAATTTAATTTAATTTTCATCCAGCGTTTGTTTACTGAAATTTATGATTTTTGAATAGAAAAAAAAAAATTGTTCAGCAGGATATGACAATATTCCAATACAGCACTTGAAACCAGTATCTTCAGTACTCATATCACCATTAACGCATATTATTAACAGTAGCATCGAAAATAATATATTTCTGGAACAGTGGAAAATAGGAAAAATTTCACCTATTCCTAAGAAAGATTTGCCATTAAAAGAAGATGATTTTCGTCCTATTTCTCTACTTCCTGTTTTGTCAAAACTTTATGAGCGGTTGATGGCCAAACAAATCTGCTCATACATTGAAAGTGAGTGCATTTGCAAAAATACAATGTCCGGTTTCCGTAAAACACACTCGACCTGCCTGCACCTTGTTGCTAAAGATTCGTGACGATATAGTAGTTAAAGCATTGTCTAAAGCGGAAGTTACTTTGCCTGCTTATAGTGATAACTCTAAACCATTTAACACCGTCAACTACCGTAGTCTTATTATTAAACTAAATTTTCAAAATCAGCCCTACAGTGGATGCGTAGTTATTTGATGAACAGACGACAGTTTGTTCAAATCAACGATCGAAAATCATCTCTAGGCGATGTTCATTTTGGAGTACCACTAGGTTCTGTCTTGGGACCGCTGTTATTTAATCTACATGTAACCGACCTGCAGGACAATGTATCTGGCACGATTTGTCAATTTGATGACGATATAACAATGTATGCACATTGTAAAACTTCTATCATCGCGAATACCTCGGTAATTTTAGAAAAAAATACGAATGATCTGTTCATCTGGTCGAAAGAAAACAACTTAATATTCAACACCGCAAAGACCAAAAGTATTCTACTTTCTACAAAACGTATGTCTGACTCCTATAATTATTTAACGAATGCTAATACTTTTGATGTTAAGATATCAGGTGAATCTTTGGAAAGAGTCGAGTATCTTTGGAAAGAGTCGAGTCTTGGAAGGTTTTGGGCGTTCATCTGGATGAGCAGCTACAATGATGACATTATATCATCTTGTTATACGGCCCTGAGTGTTCTCAACAAAATGAAATGATTTTCTCCCTTTAATGTCACGAAAAATCTTGTGGAAGCATTGGTTTTTTCAAGATTATATTACTGCAACTCTCTATTCTATCATGTGTAACAACAATATACAAATCGAAGAATTTCAGAATCTCCAAAATCTCCATAATCTCCAAAACACATGTGGTTCATTTGTGCTGAAAAAGTACTGTCGAAAGAAGGATGTAATAAGTCTTGGTTGGTTACCAATTAATAAACGTATGGAATTCTCGATCCTTAAAATGACACATGAAGAGTTGTATTTGGATAAGTATCCAAAGTATTTAAAGTTAGAATTTCAGTCGAATAGACGGTCATTACGAATCAACAACGAACACATGATAACATTTCCTGCTTTCGGTAAGTCATTTGTGGGAATAAGTTTATTTAATAAACTACCGTCAAATATAAGATCAGACAATAATATTTTATCGTATTCAAAATCACTGAAATCATATTACTTGATCAGGTGCTTGCTTGCACTTTATAAATTATTTTACATTTACTATCTTGTTGTAATTTTGTTCCCAATTACGTCTACTTCGTTATTTCACTCCAACTTGTTACTACTCGTTACTATAGCTACTTTCTTTTTCTTTTTACATACTCTGTTGCTATTTTGTTCCCAAACTTCTAGCTACCTTATTTATATTACTTGTGCGGTGACCTACTACGAGGTAGCGAATACTACTAACATATATATATATTTTAATTGTAATTTTAACTACGACTATTGTAACTTTAATTATGTAATTTAATTTGTATTTTTAACCATGACTCTTTTATATATATTTCTTCTGGACGAAGAACTGTATATTTTTATATGGAAAAATGCCAGAATATATTCATTAATAATAATAATACTAATAATAATAATAAAAAATTGATTTTTCAAATTTGACAATGTTTGACATAAAATTTTCTGTTATTGTCCTTCTTAATCGCGTTCCACAAGCGTAAAAAAGCCTAAACGTAACCTTGATTGAGCTTGATTTGTCTTCAAAAGACAAAGTAAAACTATTTAGTTTAGCACGGAATGCCCTACGACGCCGCATGTATGAAGTTATGGGATTGTTTTGTCACAAAATATCCATATCAGAAGACAGTAATTAAAAGGAGACATGATGAAACCATTAAACTATAAATTAGTTTTGTTTCAGATAGATTAAGTGTGCCTTAATATTTTGATTGGCTCTCTTGTATAACTTTTTAACACGTGGATGGAAAGATAGCTTATCATCAATGCCAACCCCTAATAATGTTATGACACAGGAGCTGGGAATGATTTCTCCCGCAATGTTCATATTTTTATTAGCGGAACCAGGAAAAAAGATGTGAAATTTATCTGGGTTAGCAACCCATTGATTATCTTTAAACCGTTTTATAACACTACTGGTCCATTATTTAATCTGTGATAACATTTTCAATACTTACATCACAAGCATAAATAGTGTTATCATCAGCAAAATTACATATATTACAGTTACTAACCGAAAATAATAGGTCATTTATGAAGATGTTAAATAGTATTGGACCTAAAACTGAGGAAGTCCTAGAAGAACTCCCAACAACTCTTGATAAAGAGATAATGCGAACTCTATGTTTCCTGTTTGAACAGGAAACGTTCAGCATACTCAGTTAAACGTTTAAATAAAACGTTTTCAAAAATAGTAGATATAGAAGGTAAAATACTAATGGGTCTGTAGTTTGTTTTATCCATCGCATCATTTTTCTTAAAAATGCGTTCAGCATCAGCAAGTTTGAGTTCTGATGGGAAAACACCTTTTATAATATAATTGTATCTGCAGTCAGTCAGAGGCACGCATATTTCCGTTGCTACCATCTTTAATATCTTGGTGGGAATAGGTCCACTAGTAGCTTTACGATAATTTAATTTAACTATAACTCGATAAATTTCATCAGGAGTAACGTGGGAGAAAGCAAAATTATTGCTGACATTTTCTGTTGATCTAATATTTACCACAATTGGATGAGCTTTGTATTTACTAAGAATACTATCAATATCATCAAGTGATTTATGATTTAAATTCTCGTCAGTACTTGCTAGCCATGGCTTTATAGGAATAGATTTCGTAATATTTACAAAATAGTTATTGAATAATGTGGAAATAGTTTCCTCATCAGAAATAATATTATTATTATCAATAAAGACAATATAATCTTTGGGAGTATTATCTTTATTTGTAAAAAATGGTTTGCAAGTATTCCAAAAGGATTTAGAGTTGGAATCGACTCTATTCAGATTAGTTTGCTCTTTTATTCAAATTTACCACATAATTTCGCTGTTTCTTATATAATCTTATATCATTAGGATCATTGGTTTTATTGGCCTTGTTTTTAAGTTGAGACCTTCTCATCATGGCTTTTCTCATTGTGCTATTCATATGCGGTTTATTATTTCCTCTCATGACACGCGTTTTAAAAGGAGCGTGTTTATCAAGAAGTTTCACCAGCTTATTATGAAGATTAGTAAAGTCACCTATAGGAAGATATCCAAGCTCCGTTGCAAGTTCATCTGAAAACGATTCAACAGTAAAGTTACGAAAACTCCTATAAATAACGTTTTTTGGAGGCAATTTTTTTATAAAACATCAAATGTATGAAAACTGGAATGTGGTATTGCCTGCAAGTTTCCATGGCGCCCACATCACAAATTGTACTTTTAATATAAACACTAATCACAACAACTAGAGTCTTACACCTCTTAGCTAACACCGATCTTAAAAGAAAACGACTTTTTATTGTGATGACGATTATTGGGTGTAAAAGTTGAAATATAAACCGTTTAGTTTGTTTTAAAAATATTTGTTTCTTCAAAAGAATTATAAAAATGTTTATTAAACGGATGCAAAAATTTTAAGAAGGTTATTGAATTGTACTCTTTCCCTCAAGTGTTATAATAGACCATTGTTGAAGCTCAAGGGAAGTTGAAGATTAATTTTATAGAAAACGGACTTCAGATTCAGATTCCTGGTAAAAATTTAAGTCTATGCTGAAACTTCCAATGCCATACGACAATCAGAAGTGTTAGTTTATCTATACTATATAATCGGTCAAAGCCTTCCTAATTTCGCACGTATAATGTCACGCCTCACGTTCATGCAAAAAGTATTAATTTTTGCGCCTGAATACGAGGCGGGTCATGGAAAGTTTGTATCTGTGTTATTTTTTGTTTGACCTATTAATTAAATGTTCACGTAAAATATCTCATATAATTATGGTCCTGTTTATTTTACGAAACATTAGAACCTACTCACGTCTTACTATAGCCCAGTCCCTGCAGAGATATTTATGCCACAGTTTTGTGTTTATCAGTGAAATTTTTACTTTTAATATTTTTACGAGTTATACTTTTATTTGTATATTTGATTTTATGGGGAAGAACCGTATTGTATT
>JANTOQ010550901.1:0-11764 GCA_027564595.1 Bythotiara depressa | reverse complement strand
GTCAACTTTTACCAACTTTGTTTTTCCTTTTATTTCAAAACAGCAAAGAAATGAATATAGATTTGAATTTCCGGGGAAACCAGGAACTATAAGGTTTAGTTGTAGAAAATTTTCCAATCCTTACTTATTCCAGCCCCTCTTCCCCAGTCCCCTTCCGGTAATGATGAGCATGCAGCAGAACTATATTTAGATATAGTGAATTATCTTGCGAAAGTTGTTTTTTCCTTAATTTCACTCGAAACTTCCCGTTTTAAAGAAATATTCTTTTTCTAAGAAATGGTTAGGAGTTTCCTTTCCTACTTTGCCTGTCCCTATTGTTGCTGCATGCCTTAAAATCTAGGACTTTTTATTTCCATGAAAAAAGCTTAAACACAAGCTTGTAGGTAAGCGTGATTACATAGAAAAGTTTGAGAAGCAAAGCTTTTACAAAAAAAGGCTGAATATATTTTTGAGAAAATGTTTGCATGCGAAACAATATGGCGGATATATGATCAGCGCTTTAAATTCTGTTTATATGAAGAAGATTGAGAAGAGAAAAATATAATTTATTTTGGTAATAAACTGATGCAAAGTTTATCTACTTCCCGTTAAATACATCTTATTCTTTAACATAGTTCAGAAAATAAATTGGATCTCATCATCTCATGTAGCAAATGGTTTCGTTGGAAGATACAGTGTAGATACAAGGATATAAAGATAACAGTTTTTTATTTAGTAGAACAAATGTTTCCCAGGTATTTCATCGGTCAGTTTAATTTTATATTTTACTTCTTTCATATTTTATATTTTACAAAGAATAAAACCATAAGTTATTAGTTATTTTAGTTTCAGTTTCTATTTTCTATATTCGTCAGCAAAAATATTAAAAAGTAGCCACTGTTTCGTAAATTGTTTATACTGGTTAATTATTAGAGATGGTAAAGAGTAATGCGGTAGTAAAATGTTTCACTTCTCAAATACCATAAAAACATTTATTAACCCGTTAATGTATAACCATCCTGGTTATTATAAACCATTGAAAACCTTTTATATTTTTATGAGGAACCAAGGGCTCGTATCAACCTGAACCAAATCTATTTAACATTATATTTCTAATAATTAACAACCTGGAGAATGCAAACTAAAGAAATGAACAATTATTTGATTACTTTCTGGAGACACTGTGCATTAAATTGATAAAAGATTATGAGAAACAAAATTCAGATTCTAATGTTTCATATTCAACTATGAATATTTTGAAAATGCCAAGGTTTTATATGTAAAAAAATATGGCTTTGCCTTTGGAATAATCTCACAGTCAACGTCTATTTATTTGTTTCATGTTGTGTCTCGTTTTCGTGCGAAATATAATAGTAAATAATTATATTATTTTTATATTATTATTGACTTAATAATATTAATGGTCGTATTCTATTTAATTTTCATGGAATATACATGTTGAGTTTGATATTGAATTGTCCACCATTCTCTTTACATACTTCACGTGATTTAAAAGTGTCTGTTAAACGTAAAGTAGAAAATATAAATTGCTCGTGATCAATTTTTTCTATACCTTCATGAAATTCACCAAACACAGTGGTATGGGAAATATAATCCATTTAACGAAGTATGGGATATTCCAGTTCCTGCTGATACGTAAAACATTATTTTGTTCATTTTTAGATATAAATAGACCCAGGGAAAAACTACGTGTTTCCTGTTCAGTGGAACTGTTACAACAAATATATAACAACAATCATAAACAAAAAATGAAGAGAAAAAGGTAACTTTTATAATTTTAAAATTTACATTAGCAATAACACTATCAATAAACAACACAATGAAAAATAACAAGTATGACATATGTACCACCATCTTTCCACTGTTGAAAAGTAACAAGAATGACCCATGTTATATATCAGTATTTTGTTTGGGTTGTAAATACTTTGTAGTGTGTAGTATTATTACAAAGAAAGATATAAAAATGCGCATAAAAGATAATAAAAATAAAAGTGTTTTAAAGAAATAGTAGCATATTATTATTATTATTACATTTGTTTTGAAATGAAACGATGTCAAACTTTTATCAAGTGAGTGAATACAACTTCTACGAACCTGCTCATTTCTAAAAGTTTATATATATATCATTTTTGTTTGTTCCTATTAAAGGTTGATATATATATTATAGTGCTCACCTCACGCGCCATATTCGAAATAAATAGGTTGTGTCAAGGTAAAGTATATGACTACAGTTTTAGATATCTTTCTCGCCATGTTTTAGTTCATAAATCTGTCGCCCGAAAATAATAATAATGTACAGACCAGTATTTTTTAAATATAATAAAATACAGACCATATGCTCCATTAAAAAAACGTTTCCGACAAATATCCGACTTTTACCAAAATCTTTATTGAGGAATACTGTTTTTGATTGGTTGCAAGAAAACAATAAACAAAACATGGTAGATGACAACGCCTTAAACATCTGAAAAATAAAACTCTAAAGATTGTTCTGTTGATATTTTTTAATGAAAAATGGGTGTGAATTGATTTGAAATTATCTATTTACACGAGATGAGAACGAGGTCTGGAGTGACACAAGATGGCCTTCCCGAAGATCAAGAAGCTTTATTAACATCACAAAATAAGCTTCGTGGATATAGAAGAAATAAACTTTCTACTTATCATAAAGATTTTCAAAACACTTTAGGTACTAAATTTTAATCTCAGATCTGATTTTTAACCAAATTATAAAAGGTCAATACTTAGATTGGTTCGGTATATGTCTATATTATTTTTAGTTATATATTTAATTAAGATATAAAAATCAACAAGTACGATTTGAAAACTTGATAGGTCTTTTAACTAGTCAAACTTAACCAACTAGTAGGTCCACTAGTAACAAACGCTGTAGTATTTGGCAAACGCCATGGTATGTGGCAGTGATAAGTTTGGAAAACTTCGTTGACTGTAGCTGACAGAAGCTACCAGGAAGAAGATGTAGAAAGTGTTGCGCACTATGAGAGAGGAAAGACAACAGAAAGAAGATTTGAGCTTAGAGAGAAAGCATTCTTCAATTAACTATGATGGACATCATTTCAGACAGATTTTGGATTTGCTAGGGAATATTCCTGATTGTGGTTATCATCGGGAGTGTTGACGAAGGGGACAGAAGAAATTTAAGTAGCAGCTCAAAGTCGGGCCCTTTCCATTATGGTTAAAATTCCGAATTTCGTCCAAAATCATTTTCTAGTTTTAGTTTTTTATTCAACAATAACAAACATAGTTCTTCTACTTCTCTTAAACATTCTTCTTCTTCTCTTAAACATTCTTCTTCTTCTCCTTTTTCTAACATTTACTTAACTCAGCGATCAAACACATACGTAAAGTTACTTACGGTCCAGATATACTTATCAGTATGGAAATTCTGGGACTGAAATGTATTTCAATACCTAATCTACTAATGGGACGAACTGATACAGATGTTTCAAATTTTAACTGTTTAAATAATAGAAATAAATATATTCTACAGCAAAGAGGTTCCAGAGCTACATAAGGATTTTAAAATGGTTATTTCGCTGAAAAGTTCCAGTGAATGAATGAAGACATTTAAAAACACTTTACATCCATAGGCGTGCCGGATAAAAAATGGAACATCTCAATGAAAACCATTTTTTTCGTTTTTGATATAATTTATACTTCCTTTTTACTTTTTATTTAAATTATTTTTTGTTGAACTTTAAAAAAATAAATCTTTGTGAAAGTTTATAAACTTTTGATACGTATAAGTAGTGTGAAGAAATAAAAATGGCCAAATCTAACAACAACAACAAACGTAACATACCAAATAGATTTTTTATTTGTCACTTAATAACAGGTATATATAGCCCATTTCTCGCAACGATACGAAATTAGCCAGTGTTCTAAGGTAACCTCAATTTTCTGTCCTTTTGATTGAAGAACGTATTTCTTGACAGTTAGAACACCTGTTAAAACAATTTCACCTGTTAAAACAATTTCATAAAACAGCTCTGTTGACTGCTTTTGACGATATACACAAAGTCTTTCATGAAATCGATTGCTTTATAATTTATTCCATAACCAAAGAATACAGTTACTCGCAAGAAAACAAATTCACGGACAGAACCATCACAGGACAATAAGAAAGCTTTCGACTTAATTTTACGAATAATTTTTGACGTATGTATCCAATCTGAAGTCCAGTATAAAATGAAATTTCCGTTTATTTATAAAAACGAGCATTTTTTGAAGAAAACATGAATTTTCGGAAAGTTTCTTCTTTTCAAAACAACGTTACAAACCTCGATTGCCAAAACATTAAACAACAGAAAAGAAATCAGGGATAGGAGAGAGATAGGAAGTGGTTTCTTGAAAAGTTGCGTGTTGATCTATTTTTCCTTCTCATTTGTCACAAACATAGTACACAAAACAGATGATGTTTTGAGAAGAAAAGCTGTGACTTGGGGCATGTCCAGAAATAAAACAAAGAAAAAGATATCCAATAAAAACAGCAGATTTTAGTCCTTTAATGCAAAAGCATACCTCCTGGTTAAATTAAACTTCCAAGTGGAAAGCTTTATAATTTTATGAGGAAACAGGGGGTCTTATTAGCTTTTACCAAATTTATTTTGCATTAACTCTAAATAATTAACCCTCTGGAAAAAGCAAAATATCAAAGAAATAACCAATGATTTATTTCCTTTCTAAAGGGTTAACCTTTTAATGCGCAGTGCTCCCCGGAAAAGAATATAAAATCATTGGTCATTTCTTTGATACTTTGCTTTTTCGTGGGGGTTAATTATTGGAAATATAATGTAAAATAAATTTGATAACAGCTAATAAGACCCCCTGGTTCCTCATAAAATTAGAAAGCTTTCCACTGGGAAGTTTAATACAACCAGGAGGTATGCTTAGGCATCAAAGGATAAAGTGCGTTGCTATAGTGATTATGTATACGACCTTATAAGACAAGGGTCAGGAGTTCAATTCCTGGTTTGGAACATATTGGACCTGTCTGGTTGAGTGGAGTAAAATATATAGCTTAAATGGGATCTTTAAAATACATCCAACGTCGCTCGAGATCCCTCCTGGAAACGTGAAATGGTCTACATACATGTGTTGAAGTTAATAGCCATCCTATCCTACAATCTTTCAAAATTTATTTGAGACTTTTATTGTTTTGATTTAGTATATCCTTTCACGCTTAGTGTTTTACCATAATAAAATCTTTCCATAGAATTCCCACAAAATGAGAGTGAGAGCATGTTTTAACTAGGGGTTGGAGGAGGCCTTCCCTTCCCATTTAGCTAGGGGTTGGAGGAGGCCTTCCCTTCCCATTTAACTAGGGGTTGGAGGAGGCCTTCCCTTCCCATTTAGCTATCAAGTGCGATAATTTATACCCTTATTTCAAAGAAAAACCCGGAATTTTAAAACATTCACTTACTTTTTATGGCGATTTTAGGCAATCTAGATTAACCCCCGTGTGGTTGCACCTGAAGGATGAATTCCAACATACAATGCGGTTGCAATAATAGTGCCTTAAGTGTTTAGAACACCCCCTTGCCCTGAAATATCCCTAGTTTCACGCCCGATTTTCGTGAGAAACCTACGGAAGAGTCACAGAGCTCTCAAAGAGGCGCCTACTTCCATTCGTACTGTAAGATCACATTGACTTTAGTACCAAAGTACCTATCCGCACCTCGTAAGTCACTAAAAATGAAAAATAAAATTTATATTCTTATCTTTTTATGGTAGAGGCTCATCATCATGTTTTGGTTATTTTGGCACATCGTCATAAAATATTAAGTGATTGGTTGTAGATCCGCCATGTTTAGTCATCTGTTTATTTCTTGTTCTTTCAGTATGAAAATAAAACATTTAAAAAAAAAAGACTGCTAAAAACTTTTCTTTTAATATAGGTGGAGATCTACGAACTGAAGCAGCCAGCAGACTGTTCTGAGAAATTATTTAACTAGCACGAAGTATGTTCTTGCCCGGACATCAGAAAACATATCACTCTTAGAACAACTTAATGTTACAGGACATTTGAAAACCGTGCAAGAATAATCCAACTTACCAGTAGAGGGAAACTTTGTCATACTATTTATGATAAAGCAAATCGAGCCTCGTTTTCGTGAAATAAAAACAGTATACTTTTAATAGATAGATGCTGTCATGATCAACAAATAACTTTTTATTTTATATCTTTTATCTTTAGTTTCTTCACGTAGAGATTAAATTAGAGGATTAAATGAAAACGAACACGACTGCAGATTTCGTTTCCAGAAATGACGTCATCGAAATTTGCAAATCAGTTACACTTTAATAAGAAATAGATTTCATATTCGAATTCACCCATAAAAATTAATATTGCATCTTCTTTACACTTGTTTAAAGAAATTAGTTTTTTCGTGAAAACAAGGCAGTGACGCGATGTATTAATAATCACGATGGATAAATTTATTCTTGCTTATCACAGGATTAGTATTAGGAATATTAAGGGAGATGGAGGTCTTCAAAATTAAAGACACTATTGTGGAGGTAGCCTAGTTTAGTCGTTTCTTCTTTCCAATTCCCTGTCCGTAGTTACGCGCTCGCGGCCACTATTTAAATTAAATTTTACGAACGACGCTTCTAGTCTATTGTGGAGGTGACTGACAGAGGTTTTCTAGGGGCATCAGAAGACTAAATGTTTTAAAACTAAAGCATGCTCATAACTGCATCATTAAACAAAAACAAAACAAAATAATAGAAGTTTATTTGAAATAAGGGGACAAAGTTTCAATCAAGACCAAGTGCAAGTCCGTTCTTTAGATGTGCTTTAAGTACTAACATATCAACAACTTAAGGTTTTAATATATCGGTTAGGAGTTAATGTAAGTTAAAGTGCTGAGAGTACGGTATTTCTTAAGTACAAAAGCTTCATAAATTAACAGATAATCACCTAATAATCAGTGTAAAATAAGCAATTAGTAATTAGTGATTAGCATTGCATGTGTTCACAAACTAACTTCCCTTAATTTACCTACCTCTTTCAACGTCCGCATTAACCAGACATAATGTATTTTTTTAATTAGCGGTGAGAACATAAAATCACTCGAAACTGATACGCACATGCGGGGGAAATTACCTCTTCGAAGAAAACCAACTACAGTTTCGAAAACAACTCTAATTTCGTACCATATTTGGTAAGTAAAATACCAAATATGGCAAGGGAATTAACTCATGAAACTCAGATATTTCGCGTGCAATGCGGTCTTAATATTCCATCTTATCGTTTCCGGAATGAGGCTAACTGTACGTCTCGATTGACTTCACTTCCCACCTTCAAAATAAGCCTTTTAAATTGGAGGGGAATTCCTTCTCTTGTGATTCATGCATATTAGCTATTTACCCTACAATGCCTGGTATCCACGGAAATTATTCAAAATCTATATTCGTTTCTTGGCTGTTTTGCTTTTTCCAGGTGTGTTACTACTTGGAAATAAAAAGAATATTAAAGTAGGTAAAAGTTGATATGTCCCCCTGATCTTTCTTAGCATTATAAGAGTTACAATAAGGAAATTTATACTACACATGAGGTATAAAGGCATTACAGAGTAATTTGACTTTTCCTGAAATTAATTTGTGTGACGTTACTTAAAAACTTCGTCTGCTTTTTATAAAAAACGGATTTCAATCGGCTTGTCCGCCAAAAGTGGTATTTATAGTGGTATTAAGTGGTATTTATAGCCTCGCTTCCAAGAAATTTGTTAAGATTTTTAAACCTTTAAAACAGCTGGTAGGTTCTTTCTGGAAATATGGTATAATTTTCTTAGATCAAATATATGTCGAGATTAAAAGCTATAGAAGATTTCTTAGAATGAGTACACCTATCGTACTTAAGAGGCTACCATTTTGAATAATTTTTCTGTTATTGTCACATTTAAACCGACAGCAGATTTGAATTCCTCGTCGAAAATTAAGCCAGCATACCAAGTTTCAAAGGCATATCTGCACTGGAAGTAATTTTATGGCGTTTTGAAATCTGGAAAAATAAGAAGACTTTGACCATGAAAAATATTGGAGGGTAAAGATTACCTTATATGGTCAAAGACTTCTTATTTTTCTAGATTTCAAAATGCCATACAATTATTTCCCGTGCAGATATGCTTTTGAAACTTTGCATGCTGGCTTATTTTATGACGAGGAATTCAAATCTCCTGTCGGTTTAAAAGTGGCAGAAACATAAAAATTATTCAAA
Organism: Bythotiara depressa; assembly: GCA_027564595.1. NCBI lineage: Eukaryota > Metazoa > Cnidaria > Hydrozoa > Anthoathecata > Bythotiaridae > Bythotiara > Bythotiara depressa. The sequence goes on along the minus strand of JANTOQ010550901.1, from coordinate 3,522 downwards.
ATGGTAGCCTCTTAAGCACGATATGTGTATACCGACACATTCGAGGTGAAGGCTATCCACGCATTGATGTGCTGGCGTTTTATTAAGTTAGCTATCTCCCAAAGAAGTAACTTTAGAGTTTGATTTATTTTATTTGATGTCAACGTTCCTACCCAGGGCATTTTACCAGCCGTAAAAAGAATGCCCTGGGTATGAGATTGATTAAAGTGAAATAATGTTTTCAGACATGGTTTATATGTGTATCTTTGCTTATATGTGTATCTTTGCTCTTCTTTCTTTCTTGCGTCCCCTCAATTAAAAGAGAAAAATAAAATTTTGTTCAGGTGAGTTAAAAAGCGATTAATAAAAAGGGGAAGGAGGGACCGGGCCGGCGACGAAACTTTACAAGTGCGGGGACTGTTTATATTGTTAACCTCTGTGTTTAGAGCCTCCATGAGGGGCCCCTGCGTGTGGGAAAATATTGAATATAGAACTGGCAAGTTTGGCTAAAATGGACTTTCCGAGCCTATAGAAAAGCTTTGCAAGTCAACATAATTTTAGCAATTTTACAGAACCATATCCACTAAAGAGTCACTCTATTAAACTACATACAATAATTGTTTAATAATTCACGTAACTAATTTTCACAATAACATATACAAAAATAATAAAATATAAACTTTGTCTTGACTAAAATTTGGGATTGTATACCCCCTCCCACTTCCTCCCCCGGCTCTGAGGGGGGAAAACGCTGGTCTCCTAGCTCAAATGTATCTGACACTCAATAGTTTTTAGTTTTTAATTAGATTTTTGTCAATCTCAAAAACGCTTCTGGATGATTGAACGCTCTCGTCCGATGAATATAATAGGATTAGGCAGGTCTTCAAACAAAATTATTTTGAATCGTTTTAATATAATTTAGTTTGAAGAAAAAACGCTTAGAAGGGTGCTTGACGGGTATTTTAGGACACGTACACTATCAAATGATGTTTGAACACACTTTGATCACATAAAATGTGATAGTGCATGCCCGCCTTAAAGAGTATTGTTTATCAGAGAAGATTTCCGAGCTATTTAAAAGTTTTCAAAAACTTTAGCCTCTTCACGAAAAGGGTTTTTAGGGTTTTTAAGCCACGAGGTTCTCGGATTATAAAAACTGTCCGGTTTGGGTTAAAATTTTGAAATTTTTGCTATAAAAATAACATGTAGCTTGTTTTTGTTTTTTTAATGAAATCAATATTTGGGTTATTTATGAAAGGAATGGAATTTTTTTGTTTCTTTATATTTCAGGAGTTATTCACAAAGTGACCACCACTCTTCAGATTATTGTCTGTATAGACTGAGTAAAAAAAAAAAAAAAAGAAGTATATTCCGCACATGCGATTTTGCGTAATAGACATCTTTGACGTCAGAAAGATTTAAAGGGCTACGACAAAGTAGTCGAAAGTTGAAGCTAAATATATGGCTACAACTGATAACCAGCTATAAGAGAGCCTTACGACTTCTACTTGCTAAAGTACATGTACAATATTAATAACAAGACTGCTCGTTAGATTAATCTTGTTCAGAATGTTTATCTTTCAATTAAAGGCGATACAAATGAATAAAAGTGCCCTTAAGAAAACATTGGTATTAGCGTTCCTACCAAGTTTCCACTTAAAAACTACAGCCGTTCTTGTGAACATGAAAATCTAAAAGCCCGAAAGAAAAGTGGAAATCATTTTGTACAGGATTGTAGCTACATGAGATAATATATACTACTTACCTTCTACAAATCTACACGCTTTTAATTACACAAAACGAATTTCAAAGAAGTGGAATGAGCATTAAAGACAAACCGGAACAACTGTTCGATATGGAACGACGACATGCATATTCAACTCATTAATCCTGTGCTGTGGAATACTCATTTCTCATAACTGATAATATAAATGGATGGCTTCGTAAAGAACAAACCGAAGTCCTGAAGTCTGGAAAAAGCAAGAATTAGTCCAGTGCCTAAATTTTAGTATTAAAAATAAACGTATAGTATATGAATTTATAGAAAGAACAGTAAAAAAATAAACCAACAATATATGTTCATAATAAAGTCACGTTCTAAAACCACTCTCCTTTTTAAATTGCGCGATGATAGAAATTTAGCGGATGACGTCTATTAGGGACCCAAGAATATATCACAAAATTTATGCTGACTTATTTATGGTTTATCCACTTACGTAGTTACGTGTAAAGGACATTGATAACGTTAGAGCTTGGTCAAAATATTTACATTTGCTTTTAAATGACGAAATAACAAAAGTTATATTATTTGCCTCTAAAAGACTTTCCAAGTAACAGGGCCGGCATAGGGTACTGAAGAATAATGAGGCACAGGCCTAACAGAGCACTTTTTATGCAACAAGGATTCCCGTTTAAAAATCAGAATGATAAATTGTCATGAAAAATGTTTTTAAAGAACAGAAAATGCACATTTTTCTTGTAAAAAGGGCGCAAATATTCACTCTAAAATGGCAATTTCACTTTTACGAAAATGATTGGGGTGACCCCCTGTTCCGCCGGTCCTGAGTAACATAACCTAGACAACAATGATTCTTTTCAAATCAAATGTAATGGCACCATCTTTAAAAGAGGGAAATTAATAATACTACGTTTAAAATTTAATGAAAATTTAATTGGAAAAATCTCTGTAACACTGCTGTAAAAAGAAAGTTTCTTAATCATGCGCAGTTTCCAGGAAAGCTGAACCCTCCATTACACATCCGTAAAATTTAATGTACACTTCCCGAATTGACGTCAAAACCGTGAGAATTCTCCAGTTTTATGAAAAAAATGGATTTCAAATCCAGATTCCTTGTCCCAAAATATATCTAAGCTGAATATTCAGAACCATACAACAAATAACAATTGATAACAATGTCAATTTCAGTTATCATATATCTAAATATTTGTAAGTAAGCAGGTAGAAAACTTTCCACACTTGGAAGAGTAAGCAGATTTCTTTCCTTTGAACAACGTCGACTTCTAATGAAATCTTTCATTGAGTCACAATTTGTTTATTGTCTCTTAATATGGATGTTTCATGACTGAATTTAAATAATAAAATCAATAAAATACATGAGAGATCTCTAAGGATGTTATACAAAGATGACTCCACTACATTCATGAACTCTTAATTAAAGATGGCTGTGTATCTATAATCGAAATATTCAAACTCTTGCTACGGAAATATATAAATCAAAGCACAATCTTTCTCCAGAACTATTGTTAACAATTTTTAACGAAAACCCTTACAAAGGACCTACACTTCGATCACATTCAGAGTTTAACTTACCACCAGTTAATACAGTTCACTACGGTCATGATTCATTATGCTATTTTAGTACAAAGACTTGGAACATGGTTCCCACTCATATGAAAAATATTAGCTCCTTAGAAGAGTTTAAAACTAAAATAACAATGTGGACTCCAGATGACTGCCCTTGCAGACTTTGTAAAACGTATATATTTTGAATGGGTTATGTAAATATATCTTAATTTTTATTA
>JANTOQ010550679.1:0-10896 GCA_027564595.1 Bythotiara depressa | reverse complement strand
AAGGTAAATTTTGAATGTTATGGTTAAGAGTATTCCATTTATTAATACACTGGGGAAAGAAAGAAGATTGAAACCGTAATTGTAGATTAAAGTAATACTTTAAAGTTTTGTAGCATGGCCAGGTATTTGTTTTGGGAATATATATGTGCAAAATTGTTATATTTATCTGAAGATGTCTACGCTACGGCCAGATTCACTTGGGAGTAATGAGATGATCTACTCTCGTTCATGTCCTCTCGATCCGATGAGCTGAAAGATTCTCTTATATCTGAAATTAAAGAACAAATTACTAGTGAAATAATGGAACAAGTAAAATTGAAATTCATGGAAAAAGATGCAGAAATCAAAAAACTCTTATCCAACGTAACTATGCTTCGGGAACATGTTAAAAACTTGAAGCATATGAACTTGGAAAAAATGGACGAACTGGAACAGTATGGGAGAAAATTTGCTTAAGAATAGACGGCGCACCTGCTGAGGAGGGAACGACAGGCGAAAAAGTACTGGAGATTGTTAAGAAGAAAATTGCAGAAGTAGGTGTTGATGTTCCTGAGAGCACTATTGATCGCGCTCACCGAATAGGTAAGCCATTTTCGGATAGAAAATCTGGAAAGAAGATTTAAAGTATAATCATGAGATTTACGACGTTTCGACACACGATGTTACACTTCGCTTGGATCAGACAAAGTCTCGTTATGATTTTTTGAGAGAAGCGAAGGTCTATATTGCCAATATGGAAGATATAATCGTGTTTGCGGACATAAATTGTCGCCTTCAGGTACCCTCTAAAGAGGGGCATGGTCATACGTTTAATTATAAGGATGAATTAAATGCAGCTGTCGCTAATGTATGAGCCTAATTTTACAATTGTGCACTTTGTGTTTTTCATTTGTTTCTGAAAATTTTTAACATTATCAGAGATCTTTTTTTATTACCTTTTTTCTCAACTCTACATAAACTAGGTAATATTTTTTCCCGGTTATCAAAAGTTATTTTATTGTTTTATACATTAATTGAATATTTATTCAATTTATTCTCATTATATCAGATGATATTGACACAAACCCATATCCTGTTAATAACGATACTCAAAAGATTAATATTTGTCATTGGAATTTTTGAGGCTTATATTTTAACTCATAAATATGACATTCTATGGATGGTCGGAGATATTTTTGGATTAGGGAGGGGGTCAAATGTACTGGTCCAATGGCCATGAAATGTTCGGAATTGAGCCGTTTTGTGACAGGTGATGAGACCAAAAAATTTCAATATATATTTTTTTTAAATGTTTTACCATGTTATATATCATTAGATCAGAAATTTTATGTAGATAATATAAATATAGATAAAATGGATGGAAATATAGTGTATTTACTAGCATTTTATACGGTCCTAATGAGAAAGGCCAACAAATACAATTTTATTAGTAATTTGTTAGTGTGTTGAAAAAAATGCTGACCTCAGCAAAGGTCATGACTAGCACCGCCATTTTAGTTCCATAATAGAGGAAGGTCAGGGGTTATTTTGGCTAAAGTCCATTTATAGTCTGGAAGATAATGCGGGGGAAACTCCAATGAGGTTTTCGTAACGATGTTTGTCCTCCTCTTGAAACACGTGGTGTATTTTTGGATATTTCTAAAGCATTTGACAGGGTCTGTCATGGAGGTTTAATTTTTAAATTGAAAACATACGGTATCAATGGTTCCCTTTTAAAAATTATTAAAAGTATTTTAGCTAATAGAGTGCAAAGAATAGTTCTGAATAGACAAACCTCATCATGGAATGATGTTTCAGCTGGTGTGCTTCAAGGCTCGGTTCTCGGGCCTTTGTTTTTTCTTATATATTTTAATAATATACCAGATGGACTTCAATCCATCGTAAAAATATTTGCTTATGACACATCTTTATTCATAGTTATAAATGATTGTGTTGCGTCGTCATTTATGTTAAACTGTGATCTTAGATTAATAGCTAACTAGGAATTTCAATGGAAAATATCCTTTAATCCCGATCCTTCCAAACAGGCTGATCTTTTCTACAAAAGTCGGCAATACCCAAATTCCATTACTAATGTTTAACAATGGTACTGTTTCATCTAGGCAATCACAAAAACATTTAGGTATGGTTCTACACAAAGTTCTTTAGCTTTGATCATCATATAAATAAAAAGATTTGCAAAGCTAACAAAGGAATCAGCCTTATTAAACGTCTTTACAAATTTTTACCTAGACAGTCACTGATAAATATATATACATCATTTAACAGACCGCATTTAGATTATGGGGATATATTTTATGATGTCCATATAATGAATCTTTTTGTCAGAAAATTGAATCTGTCCAATATTATGCCTCTTTAGCAATTGCAGGTGCTATCCGTGGTACTTCTCGTGTAAAACTGTATCAGGAATTAAGATTGGAAAGTTTAATGGACAGAAGATGGTTCAGAAGGCTTTGCTTCTATTTTAATATCAAAATTAATAAATCCCCTTTAAAAACATTTTTACCTAGGTCGAGAATTCTGTCCTTTGAGATCAGATCAATTAAATATTTTCATCTTGATACCCCAAGATCAGACCGCTTTAAGTCATCCTTTTTTCCATATTATGCTATTAAGTGGGATCAGCTTGATCCAAACATTCAAACTTCTCCCTAGTTACCCATTTTTAAAAATTCTCTACTAAAAGTTATAAGTCCTAAGCTACGTCTGTTTATGGTGTTCATAATCCTCTTGGACTTTTAACAGTCTTGGTGCTAACGATATTTTTAGCATTCCGTTAAATAGCTCCTCAATTATTGATGTTCTTCTTTATGGTAATAAAAGCTATAATGACACTTTGAATACAGTTATTCTCTCTGCTGTAACTAATTATTTATCCAATGTAAATGATTTGAGGAACCATTTATGTGAAGTATAAATATTAATGGTATTAAAACAGATTTTAAACTTATATTTATATATTGATTTAATTTGTTTTTATTTAAGGAAGTTGTCCCTGGCGATATCACGTACGTGCCTTGCGGGGACAATTTCCTTTTTCCCAACATTGTGCTCTTGTTTGTGCGTTTGTCTCGTTTTTGCTCTATTTTTTGTTTATGTTTTTTATTTATATAATATGTGTTAATGTTGTAAATTATATAATAGAAAGAGAAAAAAAGATACAATGGGAAATGTGTTGAAAATCACGTTCGTGGCACGTACTGGCTAGAGAATCACAACGAAACTGTACTCAAATGTTAAGCGAAGGTATTTTGAGCCATATTTACCATCGCCTAACTTATAGTCTAAGTGATCAAAAGCCAGATCACCTCAACAGCTTCTAGTAGCGATCGCGAGCTATCGCTCTCCTCAAAATGGCAAGCCTTCTGCAAACGAATGGCTAGAATATTTTGATTTGATGAAACGTTGATTATATATCTGACAGGCGAAATGGAGCTGAATAAGAAAGTGGAAACCTGATTGAGAAGCTTCTTGTATTGTGTTCTTTACGATACACGCAGTGTGCGGCAGTAACAATCCAGTTTGGGGAGACAAGAGCTCCACCACAACCAGCACGGCCATTGTAACTCATGAGGATTTGCCATGGCCAAGAACCTCGAACTGCAGTTATTCCAGAAATAACACGCGCGCCTTGTACTTGAGGATTTCCACAACCTAAAACAAATTTTACCAACTGTAAACAAATAATAATGTAAGTGCGTGAAATGCATTCCTTACAAAAATTTCCATTCTCTGTTGGAGAAATTGGGGATAATCTAACACTTCTAGGTACATAACATCACTTCAACCTAGCGTGGCCTTCGCAATCCAAACAATTATGATTACTCGATGTACGTGGTACTTGCGAGATAAAACAAAATAATCAACCAGTGAAGGTAAGGTGTTTTGACTAAAACCTGGTTGTTTTCACGCCAAAAATATATTGCACAAGGAATGAGGTAAATATTAAGCCTAACCTCTTTCTCAGGACTATTTCCTCGTTATTGATATACGACCATTGTTGTCGCCATCCGATATCAAACGAGGAAAATTATGTCCTTGGAAACGAGATTAACCTTATCATGCATGGATACACCTCCTACCTGTTGTAAATTTCCTAATAGGAACCCTTATAATTTTATGAAAGATCAGGGGCACTTATCAACTTTTACCAACTTTATTTTTCCTTTTATTTCCAATTAGTAACACCCCTGGAAAAAGCAAAAGAGCCAAGAAATGATAATAGATTTGAATAATTTCCGGAGACACCAGGCAATATATACAAGTACAATTGTCCATTGGATGATCATGATTTATCCTGCAAGCACAGTCTTCATTTGCATTTCACTTACGTATTTACTAATAGGTATTGACTCGTTCATTTGCCTAAAAAATCGCATAGGTAGGAAGGGTAAAACGACAGGAAACCATGAGAAACTGTAATAGTTAAAATAAGTAATAATATTAATATCTCTAGATGATGTTGTATATGTAAACAAAGAATTATCAACAAACTAAAAGGAATCTGGAAACCTAACCGATCTTAGGGAAAGACTTTAATATCTATATATGCTTACTTGATACTTTCTTTAAAAGTTACTGCAAATAAAATTCAACACTCAACTCTCAGTAGTGAGTTAACCCTATTCTAGCTGGGGGGAGGGGTAGCAAAAATGCCGGTGGCATTATATTACGCCCGCTCTACACCCCTCTTACGCCCACCCACGCCCCGGTCAGCCCACATACCAAAAATTAGATTTTTCTTGTTGACATGTTTGGCACTCCATTATAATTTGAAAATTTTAGCGTTTTATTATGACATAAAAGAAAAGTCCAATAGTTTTAGCTTCTGCCTTTCAATATTCAAACTTAGGTCAATCATTTTTCATACAAATTATTTTTTAGAATTTTAACAATTTTGGCGCCTCGTGCACAAGCTGTTGTATAACCCTGGGAACCAATAATGACTAAAATATGTTTCTAATGTACTATAGAGAAAATAAAAAATAAAAGATAAATACTTGTCTATATCATGAGCAAACAAATAATATAATTTCTCCCTAACTGTTGATTGAAAGTATATTCTGCTGACGTCAGCAATGTATCATGTGACTAAATCCGCCATAGTGGCGACCATTTTAATTTTATATGTTATAGTGATTATCTGTACCAAGTTTCGGTAAGAAAGCATTTATGGTTAAGAAGTTATGGGGGTAAGGCATCCCCCTCAGCCATAACTGGGTCACCAAGACCCCAGCCAGAATAGGGTTAAGTAAAGTATCTTACCTCCAGATGGTGGCCTTTGAGTAATTGGTGGCCTTTGAGTAATTGGTGGTTGAACAGTATATGGTGGTCGATTTGTAATTGGAGGAGGTTTTGTAGGGATTGTACCTGAAAAAAAATGTCCATCATCAAACTCCTCCTTTAGACTAGAATCATGAAAAGGTACACTTTTTAACTATTATGGTAATACCATTGTGGGTAAAATTTGTGTTTTGCTTACGTCATCACAAAAATGATGACGTTAGCAAAAATGAGTACTGGTGGTCGATGTTCACAAAATGAGCCAACTTTATTTTTGTCTGCTGGATATATTTCATTCTGTTTTCAAATAAAACAATTAATTTTCGTTATACGCGCAAAGTGTCCAACAAAATGATATACATTGTTTAATATGAAATATTTTGAAAAAAAAAATATTTTTGGAAAATGCCCATGTACCACCTGTTGACAATCATATTACCATGGTACCGATGCGATAGAAAACCAAAACAATTATATGATCTTATCCCTATAAAATTTGAGGAAAAATAACAAATTTCAAGAAAAAATTTCAAGTGGTTCCAAATTTATTAATAAAGTTAACTTGGGAGATTCAGCCACCCCCAGTCAGGGGCGGATACAGGATTTTGAATATGTTAGTCACAAATGTAGCTACCGTCCAAATGTAGCTACCGTCACACGTCTCATAGGAGCCATTTTTTGTTTTGTTTTGAATATTATAGTCAGTTTGAAAACCTTACGCACACATACACTTCTGTATTTTCTCTTTAAATTCATTTTTTTCTTCCAATTAAATAACATGTGACCATACTATTTCAACGAGCATGCAAGGAACAATAATTTTAATTTAAAGTTTATTTTATCTAAAAGATTGAGAAATTTTGTTATTTAATAATTGATAACCTAGTCAAAATTAAAATGAACCGTGATCGATTATGTTTAATAGCCACACGCTAGATCTCCTTAATCATTTGGTACCCGATATAATGATGTTAGTCAAAATAGTGTACCGTCACATTTTTTATCATAAGCGCAAATAGTCTTGATCACACTGACAATAATATATATGTGAACAGATGTAACATAATAAGTGCAACTACATGTACAACCACGACGTTAAGCGCAGGATATTCATAACGTTTCATACACAAAGTACATTTGTGTATCAGAGACAGTATTAGTAGCGGGTTCAAAATGCTTTGTTGGCGTTGGCGTAATAGAGGAAGCGAAGCGTAGAAGTAGGTAAAAGGAAAGAATAGTTATAATTTATAATAATAAATATACAAGGTCGCCGATTTTTTATGGTTCACATTTTCACTTAGTCGTCTGCACGACTTGACTAGGTCTCAATCCGCACCTGCCAGTCTTAATAGGTTAAAAGGCACCCATGTAATAAATACCCCTTCTAAAGATTTAAGTATTTTTAAACGCCACCTATTTCAAACTCCCCCTCTGATAACTAGAGCTAAAAGGATGCTGTGGATGAGGTTTTTAATGTTTTAAATGAAACAGCTAAAACAGCGAGTCGCAATTTCAATTTCAATTTCGATTTGAAAAAGAAAGAGAAAACAACTTGGTTGTTGTATGAAATCCAATGTTAATATAAAAACCAACTTTTTTTTTTAGTTTTTTTTTTTACAACTAAACTGAAAAAACAACCACGACACTGATTTTAACTAGAAGCTGTGGAATATAAATACTATGCAATTTTCAAGTTGGAATGGACTTATTTTGGCATGAACGCTGCAACGCGCTGGATCAAAGTGAAAATTTCAATTTGGTTTAGATGTTTGTTTGTTTTTCTTAGTTTGTAATTGAGCATTTTCTTGTTAAAGAGGCCTAGATAGTAAATATACCTCCCCCGGATATAGTAAACATCTTATAGAAAAGCTTATAATTTTAAGACGAACCAGGGGGGTCTAATCAGCTTTTACAATATTTATTTTATTGATATATCCACTAACTGAACCCCTGAAAAAAGCAAAAAAAATCATTTCCAAAGACATCATGCGTTAAGTATTTAACATGTTTAGAGGACTTTGGTGAAGCTAATGAAAAATTAATTTCCAAATCTCTCTTTAATAAAACATATTTATGGCCGATGTTTAGGCTTTGTATGACCTTGTATGACCAATTCAACATAAGAGCAACCATTTAAAATTTCTTTTCTGTTGGTTCTACACTGAAACCTTCTTATATTTTAAGAGTTTAAAACGTTATAAATTCATTTGTAGAGCAGCTATGAATTTGAAACTTTGTATTTTGAAGAATATGAATCCGAGGTCGGTTTTAGTGTACAACCAACAAAAGTAAAGAAAGTTCAAAATGGCAGCTCTGTTGTTGAATTGCTATAATGATTCTGACACGGAGTCAAAAAATAATCCAGAGTGCAGCGTTCCCGCCTTGACAATTGCGCGATTCCTGCTTTTTCTACTGTTGGTAGGCTTATAATTAACGTACCTGAACATAAATTACATAACTTCGGGCACCATTTCTTCATGTAATCTCTGTACGCATCAAGAGTACAATATGAAAGCATATTCTTGCAGTCTGCTCTGTTATCCCGACATACTAAAAGTCATAAGTCAAAATTTGATAAGAAATTGAGCATATACACAATATCTATTTATATATGCATATAATTGTAAAAGGTGTATGTTCAGGCGAAAAAAAAAACACTTAGCAAATGTTCTAAAATTACTAAGTTTCATTATTTTCAGTGAGACTACTGTAATTTGTGCATTGTTAATCCACTGCAAAGCATGTCAAATAATGTAAATGCCTTGTTTCTGCACTTTTCAAACCACAATCGAAGACATCCATTACATTGAATGCTACTCCACTATATCTTCCAATATTTCAAACAGTATTGAACCTTCTTATTTCAATCATCCTAACTTTTATGTAGGTAATACTTACTCATATCGAATGAACACCTTTCAATGAACAAATATTTCGAGTGTATCATACTAAATAATAACTTTAAAAAGTAATAACACACAAATTTTTGAAATATATGCTGTCGAAGTATATTAGCGTTTAGTTTAGTTTAGCTTCTTTACAGCGGACTTCCATTAAAATAACTTTTGCGCGCTACATTTCCGGGCCGTTTCTATATCTATAAAGTTGCGCAAGCGCTGAAAAGAAGAACTTGTTCCTACTTTTTGCGATCTACTTTTGGAGAGCCAATCAGAATTCCGCAAATAGTAGCGCGCGAGTATATTTTTATTTTAATGGAAATCCACCTTTATAAATCGTGCTGGTGATGTTGAATTCAATTTCTTATATATATTTATCGCAATTAGCTTTTCGTGTTTTAAATCTCAAGCTATTATTTTTTTGGGTTGCGATATATGAAAAATAACACGGTAAATCATTTAATCCGTAAAGCAATAGCATTCAAGATAATACATTACCAGCGTTTGCATGTGTAACCACAGCCAAAACAACAGCAACAACCATCAACATCTTTATGTTTCCGTTGAACTAGAGGTCTGCCTTTTTCTCAAGAAGTAGATATAAATGGTGATGGTGGGTTTTATGTAACCCATTTAAACGGGCATATTTGAACAAGCCAACATCTGTTCATACTTCATCATCATTATATACAAAATGTTACACAACACCAAGTGAGGTTCTTCTTTATATCACCAACACGCAGGAGTTTATTATTTTTTGCTCTGACCTGCCAGTGTGAGTTGGCAGATGGTCGATCGTTTAACAATGAGGTGTAATTGTACAGGTGTACTCTTTAAATATCAAAGCAAGATAAGCATTTCACATAAAAACCAATTATTTGACAGAAACAAACATCTACTCCATGTTGGGTTGGTTTTGCCATATTGTACGTAATATAATCGTGAAGTGTAATGATAAACAACATAGTCACCTTAAAAAAATGACTATTATATCCAATCGGTAAATCACCTACAAATGAATAAAATTATGACTATAATGGTCATATCATTGTGAATTATAAAAATATTAAATTGGGTCAGGGTTACGGCAAATTTTTTATTTTTTTATTTAACGGAAATATGCCCTAACCCTGACCGTATCCCATAAAAAATCCATCACAGCCACCTACCACCAACCCCTAAATAGTGAATTACATATAAAGGCATCGCTTACTTTGTGCTTGTGGCGCACTAAAAATGACTTATTTAAATTTTAAAAGTTACATTAAAAAAATGTAAATAATTAATAAGTCATTTGTATATATAACTTTTAATTGTTGTGATTGTTAATTATAAAATGACTTTAATAGCCATATGTAGGCGATTTACCAATTGGATATAATAGTCATTAGGTGACTGACTATGTTGTGATAAAACACAGAACAGATTCAATTTAATCACTTGAACACTATTCCCACCTGTGCGAAACATTCGGCGTGTAGCTGTTGTGATGAAGGGTATTCTACAATTCTGGTTAAAATATATTTTGGACAAAGCACCAGAACTCGAATTCCACAAGTGCTGCGAAAGTGTCAGTTGATATAACTAGTGAAATAATTAAACAGTTCCAGTTTACCAATGACTTGACTCTTTGTACTTTGGTACTTTTGTAGAGAATTGACTATGTATATGCAGCACGGATAAGGCTCATGCTATCCTCCTAGTTGGTCCATTTAAGGACTTTGCGACGTCATAAAGTGTGTAGATCAGTGAAATAAGTAAAATTTCTCTAAATAAATCACAATGGCACGCGGTTTCCCACTAACGTGCAATGGACATGTGAAAGGAAAAGGTGCTAAACATGTATCAGCATAAAATTTCAAAAATCCATTAATTGATAACTATTACGTTATAACTACTTTACCTTTTTCGGCGGAACAACTGGTTTCCAGGCCATGACCTAAAAATGAATATTTGCTTCTCACGCACGCGTACTATGCTGCTCACCTCCTGCATATTTTGCAGTAAAAAAATAATCATCGCTTCGTGTTTAAATCAAGGAAGTTATAACCTCCCTCAATCCTTGAACATCGATTATTTCACAAACAATAATTTTAACATTGATATACATGCAGCACATTATTTTTTGTTTCATATAAATGTTATTAAATAGATTATTTTCATATTTAAGTATTGACTACTTTATAGAAATGTCTTGAAGATTCGTTTTTCCATCACCTTGAAATTATTAAACGTATTTGTATTATCTTTGTTCTAAACTCCGTAAGTTTAATGAAAAATCGTCTGTAAAGGAAAGTAAAATATGATATCATCAAAGGATTTGGGCAACAACAGACCTTTCCTCAGATTCATGTGTGTCACTCAAACATTTTTATTTTTTTAATATAAAAAACGGATTTCATATTCGGTTCCTCCGTTAAAAGTTGCATTTATGTTCAAGATTTTAAAATTATACCATTTTTCTGGAAAGAACTAATACATCTACCTAAGTCACTGAGTTTAAGAAGGTTCAAACCGCCATCACTTTACTCAAAGTAGAAACCTTACCAGAAAGATGCTAGAAGTTCAGATAATTATTTTTATGAAATTTATATCAGTATTCAATGTATTATCATTTATCACCTCTATCAACACAGACAGAAGGAAAGGTAAAATATCGTTTTTAAACTATTGCTCTGTTGTTTGTAGATAAGAGGTTTATTTATTTTTTAGT
>JANTOQ010550568.1:0-10898 GCA_027564595.1 Bythotiara depressa | reverse complement strand
CAAGTTTTTATGGCACTCACATCACAAATTGAGCTTTGAATATAAACAGTAATCACAACAAAACAGTCTTTCACCTCCTTTAGATAACACCATTCATAAATGGAAACGATTTGTTATTAATAATGACGATGACCAGTTGTAAAATTTGAATTATGCTTAACCCTTTATTTTGTTTTAAAAACATTTGCGTCATCGAAAGAATCATAAAAACTTAATAGTTTTGTGAAAAAAAATTTGAACGCATGAAACTTTTAAGATTTTAAGAATATTATTCAAATTTAACTCTTCCCTCAAGTGTTTAAAATGTATATTATTGTCTGACCGGGTAATAAAATCTATATTAACTGTTATGTTCAGGCAATATGGAAAATATTTACCCTCAGTTTGCGCAGTCCGCTCACAAGCTCGGCCACCACTCCAACTTCGGGTAAATATTTTTCTGTATTGCCCTCCTTAACAGTTAATATAGGTTCATTATTTGCACCTTTGTACAAGTAATTTTTATAGGACACATACTAATGTACACACAAGTTGGAAATATGTTGTACATCAAGTGCAATGACTTTGCCACACACAGCACAATGTACTTCTGTTATATCTGTTGATGGATGCTGCTTTGTTGCCATTATAAAATTTAATGTATTAAGTTACGTTTGCTGAACAAAACGTTTGTCATATTTACCAAGTATGCTAAGAAAATCAGGATTCCTTTTAATGTCTTACCCCTAGATTGTTTACATCAATTGAATTTAGAAAGACGTGGACTTGACATCAATAAAAATTTCCATTGTTGATCTCATGAAAAGATTAATTAGTACATTTTAATTTAAATGTTCATTTTCCTTTCAAATATTTGAAGAAACACTTGGTGCTATAGTTTGCTGACATGAACAACAAATTAATTGATATATAAATTCATGATGCTTTGTGTACTTGATACAAAGAAAAATTAGTTGAAAATTAAGACAACAGTACTTATATATCACTTCCATATAAATAATTTTATTTTTAAAAGCACTCAGGAGAAAAAAAGTGATAAAGTTTTGTTTCAAATTGCTAGACTCAAGGGATGTAATCATTAATTAAAAATTATAACCAATCATGTTGGGTAAATAAGCAATGGTTTAAAAAGATGAAAGAATATTTTTATTTCATACAAAAATATTTAGTATAATGCAGTTTGGAAACTAGTCCTACTCAAAACTTACAACGTCATCAGATTAAATTTATTTGTTGCAAAGCTTGTTTTATTATCTCAAGAACTAATAACAACCAATAAATGTTGCAAAAAGTGGTACTTGGAAGCAGTTCTAATATAATAATATACTTTTTAATTAAATTACAGTTTGCATTAATATTCCCTATCAATCTTCAAAACTGGAAAAGACCATCACTATGTTTGGGTAGTTTTTAAAACCGTATATAACAGTTAACCTTTATATACATACAGTATATGACTTTTATATCAGGACTATTAAAAGAGGTGTTTGTAACTGTTTTACTCTCTAAGACGTAGTCCAGTTTAATAGTCCAGCTAAGAGACAGAGTTCATATCAACAACACAATTTTTATGTGAATAGTGTATCTTAACTATGTTATGTATTCTGATTTACTTATTTTTTAATTTAAGGCAGTAACATTCACTAATTTAGTTATGATATCATCAGGATTATGTTCCCAGAAGTAATTTTTTTAAACCTATAAAATCCATAGCTATATTAGAGAGGGAAAAAATTGAAAGAAACTAGCAAATTGGTTAACTGGAAATAATTTGCTTTTAATGACGTATTTCAACAGTCAGTGAATTTTCGAAGTCACCAAATTGTAAAATAAACTTTACAAATGGAAAGAGCAGCAAGAAACTAAGAAAAAATAATAAAACATCGGTATTTAAAAATCAAGCAGTAAGATGTCTGCTGATAACTTCCTATGATATCATCAATTTATGACATCACAAAATGCTAAATGCTTGTTTTTATGGGCTTTTGTCAGATTTACATTCATTTGCTATTCATTTCTGACAGTTTTAAATCTTATTCAATAAAGGCTGACAAACACTGGTACAATTTGAACAACTTGATTTGTTTGCACGCAAATACCAGTTCTACAATTCCGTACAATTCGATTTGAAATCAAATCAGTTTGATTAAAGACTCGTTATTGTTTTGATCAATGGCCACAAAATGTGAAGGCTATAGGAAAACCTGCCTTTTTGAATTTCATCATGGTTTTTGTAAGAAAGGATTCATGGGAAAAACCATGAAAATGCATGTGTGGTTTTTTGTCATGGTTTTAGTGTCATTATTTCTAAAACAATGTAGAATCCACAAACATGAAATGTGGTACGTGATTTTTAACAAAAATCAACGATCGTGAATAATATTTAATTACTCTGCATTGTTTAAATATAATTGTTACGAAATTACTTCTGGAGTTGGTTATTTGTATTTTCATGGATTTCTATGGTATTCTAAAAATTTGAACGAGAGAAAAGTTTGGAGAAAACAATCCAGACGAAAAACACGAGCAAGAAGGATGTGCATCAACACATATATTCAGTGCAAATGAAAAGCAATCGAAAATGAGATTGTAAATTTATTCATTATAACAACCATAGCTTTGTAATATATGTTATACGGTAGCAAACAATCTTCTCTGAGTGTCTAGTTCTGTTACCTGTTGTGTACACAAGCTGTCTATGATTGGAATTTTGAATGGGAAAACAGAAGTTTAAAAGGGGTTGTTTGTATTTATACAACAACAATATTTTCTCTGCAAATGTACACTTTCAGCTGAAGAAATATGACTTAATTTTTATATTTAAGCATATTTCTATTTAGTTTTGTAAGAGCTGCTGCAATCTAATAAAGTTTCTAACTTTAAAAATCAGTAAAAAAACTAACCCCCATATAATGTCAAAATTTACGCATACAATGCTGTTACAGAAAAACCTGCATTTTTACCATAAATAGGGCATTTTGGACCAACAAAAAATGTTCATATTTCCAGTCAGCTATTTGTAATTGCAAAGATAAAAGGGTATTATGATTAAACACCCTGGCCATCAAAATTTGGATGTAGAATGCCATTAGTGAAGAACTGGAATTGTTACTACAAACCTGGGATATTAAACAAAAAATAAATTTTATATTTCCAGTCAATTATATGTGTGATTGCAAAGATAAAAGTGGATAATGGTTAAACCCCCTAGCCATCAAAGAATGCTGTTAGAGAGGAACTGGCATTGTTACTACTAACATATAATGTGTTTCTGTTCTGAATATTAACTTGTTTTGTTTTACTTGTAATTATAATATGTATTTTTAATTGTGAAAAATAATAAATTAAAACTTTTAGGAAGGTTGTTGAATTGTGACTTTCCGTGATCCACTCATGGTTATGAATTGCGAAAAATTGAAAATGATTTGTGAATCTGCAAGTCATTAATTTGAACCTGGCTAATAAATATATACAGACTTTGTCCAGTCTGGAATTTATTTATGTACCTCACAGCCTACCCAGTATGGGTACCTTACATTTTAAACAAACCCAATATGAATTCATCCCACTTTAAGAAACAGTGTAGGTGACAAAAGCTATATAATCAAAGCAGAGACATTCACAAGTTATATTTTTAATGAATATACAAGTTATATTTTTAATGAATATACTAGTGAGAGAATATGTAATAAATTCAATAAAATTATTTGTGACTTAAACTGTCCTGATAAAGCATACTTTGCAAGGAGAAGTAAAATTACTTTGCTTGCTTTTCTTTGTTTATTTTTTAGATGCTTTGCTGACTGTAAAACCATAAGTTCTACATTTCAATACAGTTATGAGATATAGATGCACACTTTACCCAACTTGCATTAAATATTGTACCCTTGCATTATTCACAGAATTGATTAACTTTGTCATTAAGCGAAGGTAGTAGTGAACCAAAGGATTTATGCTCATTGTCCATTTTAGATTTGACGTACAAAGTGACTGCACCACCTTAAGAAATGCTTAATGTTCCAGGTTTGAGTTGTCTCTATGTTATATACCACAAGACCTTAATAACTGTTTGGAATAAATACAAGGGGAGACCTATGCTTAGAAGATTGGAGTTTACATTAACTTCAAGTAAATTGCACAGGAATTAAAATGTCTCATTCCCAGTTTATACAACTCACTTTTTGTCTGAAAGTATTTCTTTGAAGTTAATGTATTCTAACTAAATTGTGCAAAAACCCGGAAATTGTTATGGGAATGGGACACTTTGTATTAACATTTACAGTCAGACAGAAATTAAATCACAACATATTAGCGTTAGTTTACAATTGAAGTCCAAATGTCAATGTTTTTATATCCTCTTTATTTTTTTCTGTGGTGTTCACGATGTTTTGCATAAGGTTTCTGTGTTATATATTTCCAGGTAGTTTCATACTCCTCAGTAGCACTACAAGGATACTTTTCAAAGCAAACACTCTTTATATAATGCTATTCTACTGACATCTACAGTTTCAATATTTATACCGGAGATGACAGACTTTGGCATGATTGACTGCATCATTAACTTTGCTATGGATGGCCTTTGTTGGTGGCTTAATGACTCCCATTGACAAACTCTCAAATTCTGGCAAAATGGATGGTAGGGATTTCTTCTTCATGCAGCCGCAGCGAGGTCATTTCAAATATTTCCAGTGAGCCTCCTGGCAGTGTTGGAAGATGAAGAAAACTATTCATCAGTGTGTGTGATCTTATGATTTTCATCTGTTATATTGCTGTTTATATAAGGCAGGAGGCTCCGAAAGGTTTGATGGATTGTTTACCTCATGCAATGGTTCAGACCAATTTTGTGGTTCATATGGACACAGTACTTTAGAAGACTGTTCATATGACAGTTGGAATGTGTTAGACTGACACATGTTAAGGAAGTGATTAAAATTTTGTTGTAGGGTGTTTGGTGATTGGGACATGTATATTGGTAGACTCTAATTCGTGAGAATTTTCAGCTGGTTGTAGTGTGTTTGTTGATGGAGATAGCCAGCTATAGTTCTGATATTATAGGTGTTTGTATGGTTTTTGGTATTGGTATGGCGGTCGATGGTTGGGGCCTGTTTGGTAGTTGTGGTTCACTTATTGGTGGTGTAATTTGTTCAGGTATTTTTGGTGGTTGTGGTGTACTTGGTGGTTGCGGTGCACTTGTTAATGGAGCTGTGCTTGGTTCAGCACTTGTTGCCTGAAATTCCTGTAACATGGTTGCTGCTTGGTGAGGTGTTAATGAAGCTTCAACGGCTGATATTATATCTTTCACCCTTTTTATATTATTTTTATTCAGATCCAATCAAATAAAACACAACAAATTGGTTTTTTCCAAAATATGATTTTACCCTTAAGTAAATAAACAATTACTCATTTAGACTCACATTTTCTGTCCAAACTAAGTGCTAATTATTTCTGTGTAGAAGGTAGTTGTGCAGTGAAAATGTTTCTGTAACACAAATCTCTGAATGAATACAGGCTTTAAGCTATGAACACTATAGAGAAGCGTGTCATAAATGACAAGATAAAAACAAAGAACAAAATTTAAGAATATTTTTGTAAGAAAAAAGCAGCAAAAGATAAAGTACTTACCAATCTTGATTGTTCTGTTTCCCCATCCTGTTGACTAGGTTGATCATTATCAAGAAGATATTATGGTGTTTCCTTAGCTGGGGAGGGGTTGATTTTGTTAAATTGTTTTGCTTCCGCTTTGTTCCATGTTGTGGATCTTGTTTACGCTGTAAATGAGCTTGACTTTGATTTCTAAACCAGTTCTCCTTCACTGATATTCCTTGCCTGTTCTTCAACTGGGGAGCTTTAGCTTGACTTTGATTTCTAGACCTTTAGCTTTAAAAAGAATATAGCTGAATGTCAAGGCTTTGGAAATCTAGTCGAATGACCATAACTCTTTTTTTTTTCAATGGAAAAATTCTAAAAATAAAGCTGTATTGAGAAAGACAAACAGCTTTTCCTTTATCATTTACTTCTGGTTCATATTAGGAGGTACACAGCATCTAGACAACCTGCTTCTATGGGGTAGTTAAACTGACCTTACTGGTACAATTTCCGGGCCTGGTTTCTTTGGTTTAATGAAAAAACTATTCCAAATAAAAAGGAAAGTTAAAATTCCCCTTATTAGCAACGATGGCCATTTTTCTTATCATTCACATTTTTATAGTCTTTGATTTTCATTTGAAGTTAAAAATCCTTATTTGCAACATTATATTCTGGTTGTCTGCAAGGTAGCTTGGGGGAAATCGCTGTTATATACATATGGTCTAAACTCTGTTAATGTTAACATCAAGCCTCGAAATAATAGTCAGACATCAGACGATGTCCGACAAAAAATTGCAGATGTCTGATAGGTTTTCCCACTCGTGGGATATTTTGTCCTAGAGGTTTCTTTGTTGGTATTAATATTATTTTCAATATTATTGTTTAAGCTGGAAAATCATAGTTTATGGCCATAAAACACACTCGTGTTAGCTTTATTAAGCTAGAAAATTGTAGCAGTGGCTTTAAAACATCAGAACAGCTGACAGCTTTATTAAGCTAGAAAATCATAATTGTGGCTGTAAAATCTAACTCTAGCCTTATAACGTCACCCATAACTGCTTTTTAAGCTTGAAAATCATAGTAATGGCAGTGAAAAGTCACTTGTAGCAGCTTTTTTCCCCTACAAAACCAATATTCCAATTACACCAACGCTTTACACACATGAGCAAGAGGAAGCTGATACACTGATGATTTTGTATGGCATCGAAGTTGCCCATATAAACCCATTTCAAGAGCTTCGTTTGCTCTCCAGATACAGACATTCTTTTACTCCTTATATTCTTCTACCGCAACCTCTGACTCACACAATTTTTTGCACTGGTAGTGGTAACAAAGTTCGTGACATCAACATTGGGTTAGCTCATGAAATGCTAGGTGAATAAAAGGGTAACACTTTGTTAGGATTTCACTGCTCTACAGGATGCGATCAGACAGCAAAGTTTTATGGGAAGTTAAAATTAGCTTGCTGGAAAATATTCTTTTAAATAGCCCACCATCAGTTATAACTGCTTCAGTGAACTGGGTGATAATGCAATTGTATCTGACTCAATAAGAGATGATCTCAACTTGTTTTGTTTCTATTTGATCTCTACAGAAAATCGTGCCCACAACACATTTCTGATATTTCAAAACTACATTGGTACCTCTACTCCAAGAGTCAAGTTGAGTCCAAGCAGCTACCTCCAACGCCTGTGGCACTTGAATTCAAAATTAGACGTAGTCATTATATTACAAAAATATGGAAAAATGCTAATTTGAGATTTTGGTTGGAGATTAGAAAATGACAAGTATAAAGCTATAATGAGTGACTTTTTTTTTTTTTACAGAGATGTGTTATTGTGAAGCATGTGAAAACAGAGAGGATGATGCAGATCCTTCATTAAGTGATGATGAGGATAATGACGATGAACTTGGAGCTTAAAAGAACTAAATTATTTCTCACATAGAAGAAAATATATTTTCATCATTTTTGTACATTTTGTTTTCATTGGAAAAAACACCGCGTTCTGATTAATGTATATTTTACTGACCAGTCTGTAAAATACACCAGCTATAATTGTGCATCTATACCCAGGACTAAACCAGACAATCTTAAGACATCTTCCATCATAATTTAAGAATGACACAAAAAATTAGTTTTAATAACATTTTTAAGTCAGTTATAAGACTATTTCAAATTTGGTCTGTAAAATATGCAGAAATTACAAATTTACGGTAAAAACGAGGTTCTCCTGTGTGATTTGAAATTATTTCCAGCTCAGTACTACAGTATTTTCCCTATTTAGCAATGGATATTCTGTCTACAAACATAATGAACTTATCTTTTGATCAGGAAAGGGAAGGTTTTTCAATAGAATTTAGCCTCCAGATCTGGTCTGCATTTTATACTATCCAAATAAGAAAAAAAATTGGAATACATTTTTTTCTGACTTTTAAGGGTGTAACTGAACAGAAAATACAAAATAATCGCTTGTAATAAAATTTGCACACGCCATCTTAATATCGTACAAAACGCCCTGCACTACAAATTAAAAAAACGATTAGAAAATATTTCTGGATAGAAAATCCACACATTTATGTTTTAAAATCTCTGCTATAACTTTTTTAAGTTTATGCAAACATTAGTATAAACAACATAGTACCTGACTATTTACTATGTTTTTGTATTATACTAATATTTGTAATTTATACTAATTGAAATGAAAAACTTAAATAGATAGATAGATATGATGTGGAACACTGAAAGGGCAAGACGAAACACATCACATTCTCTTCGGCAGAAAGACTGATAAACTCTCACAAATCTAAACTTTAGATATCTTTGAAAAGTTATTTGGAAAACAGTACAAACACATTCCATCTTATTTACTTCTTGCCATAGATTACTGGATATACAGAAAAAATTGTCTGCTGGAGCTGTTTTGATTTTATCATTGCTTTATCATTAAATATTGTGAAGCCGCTAATAAGGTAGTTTCGGAGTTATGTGACAAAAATTTCGAGTATAAATTTGTTTTTGGAATTGTCATAAAAAAAAGAAACTGGAACTGGAAAATGTAAAGAAAATCTGGTAATTCCAAAAAATGACAGATATATGTCAAAATGTACCGAAAACAGGACTTGTGCTAATAGAGAGAAAAAGCACACTTAAATATGGAATTTGTAAGAAAATTTTGGATAATTGACACAAAATATGAATGAACTACCAGCAAAATGTCAAAAAACAGGAAAATTCCAAATACTTTTTTAGAAAATGCCTGTGAAAGACAACAACACAACCAAGGGTATCTTATCCTAAGGAAAACGCCCCTTTCATTAATTACGTGACAACGGGTGGTATCATTTGAGGAACGTGTGTCAGAGGAATTCGTTGCAACATGACCCACAATTGAATATGTTAAGATTAGCCAGAAACTACTGTGCTGAGCGTGCAGTACTTCTTGTTTTGTTTTATTTGCAACTGGATAAAACATTTTATGACAGTATCACTTTGGATTAAAATTGGTTTAAATTGTTGCCACTTCGTTTCCTTTTAGGTAAAAACATATATATCTTACTGTATGAATGTTGAAACTGTTGGAGATGTTAACCAAATTAGAGGTATAGAATATGTAAATCCGGCAACTAAAGCCCTTAAAAAAACATTAACGCTTTGTAATGTCATAGGAAATTATAAGCAGTCACAATGTCTTACTGCTTGATTTTTAAGTATTGGTATTTTACAATTTTTTCTTAGTTTCTTGCTGCTCTTTCCATTGGTACAGTTTGTTTTGCAATTTGGTGACTTCACAAATTCACTGACTGTAGAAATACAACATAATCAGTCTGGTGACAAAAAAATATTTTTTTGGTCGCTCGCAAAAATTGAAACCTTGTGAAGTAAGGACTTCATTAAATGCAAAATATTTCTGGTTACTATATATAATAATTAAAATAAAGTACCTCGAGTGCATAGGGTACATACAAAAAGAAAAGTCAAACTTTTGTGGAACATTAACATTATTCATCTACTGGCTGGCACAGCCCCAGCAGATGTTTAGAACGAGCTCATCTGACAATCACGGTGAACTAAATATGAATCTTTCAATGATGGTAATTATTTTGCAGATTGATATTAATTTTGTTCTGTAATTTACGCATCAAATGCTTTTATTTTTTCAATTCACTGAAATGACATCGAACATGCGCAGTAATAATTTAAACGTTCATTTGTTGTTCAGAAAGTTTCGAAAGTGGTTTCTTCAGAAAGAAGTAAAAATGACAAATATTTATAAAAGTTTCTTCGAGAAAGCTGTTAATAATGTGGAGAAATTGATAGTGAAAAAAATAAACGATAACAACACAATGAAGAGCAATGTTGCCAACCCACACTACAGATCTCTATGTGTTCCAAATTTACCAAGATTAGCATTTGCTTATAAATTTGGGCGAAACTTTCTCCCTGAAGAACGACATGGTTGTGGTAATGATATTGTTTTGCCAACTTTCGAGGTGAACTACCTGGAAAGACTTACTGAACTTTTTCCAGCCTCAACAATATTAAAGGTTCAATCTTCAGGAGATACAACAATTGTCACCCCATGGACGTCATTAAATTGTGAATTATCAATTAAATTTCCGGATTTAAAGACAACAACTTTTGAGATGGGAAAGCTCGGCATTCCGATTAAAGCTGATGTAAGTTTTTGTTTTCTTTGTCTGTGGTGGACTGGATGAGAATGACTTGATCCCAAACTGGGCTTCCGAGTTTAAACCAAAAGACTTGCTAATATCCAAGGATGAAACAGGCAGTTTTTAAAAAATCCGGAAATTTTTTAAAGCCTCTGCGAAGCGTAGCGTAGCAGAGGCACCTTAACAGCTGAGGGTCCAGTGGATTTTGGGCGATTTATGATTCTAAATTAAGCTAATTTCTACAATAAATTTTGTTGAATTTTCGCGCTGGTACATGCCTAAAATTTCCAAGACACGCAATTGTCGCACGTGCAAAACTGATACCTGATATATGTATTAAGTGTCAGTCAAATCTTTTTTCTAACCATGTACTTTCTGTTTTCTAAACATTTTGACAGCCGTCCGTCGCCAACTTGTATCACAACCACTAAACTTTGATTCACTGCTAATTATGCTTTAAATCAATGAGACAAATGAGACAGGTTTACTACTTTGCTTATTTATTAATTTTCTTTAAAAAAAAAAAAAACAGTGTGAAAAATTAAATTAAACTTATTATTAAATGATCTTGAAGAAATACTGTACCTGTGATGTTATATCCTTCTGTATTAGCTAAGAAGTAAACACAACTGATGAAACAG
>JANTOQ010550457.1:0-10898 GCA_027564595.1 Bythotiara depressa | reverse complement strand
TATGTGGGTCACCAGTGCACCGATAGCCTGACTCACTTAAATGAGTCACTCTGACTCAGTTAGGTCTGAGAGTGTAGGGAACCGAATTATTCATTCTTTTAAAAAGTTGTGAATTTCCGTTTTACTAGATATATTTTCGACTGGTGTTTATAATATGATTTTATTTGTTTTAATCATTATATGAATATATATTTCCCGTTGGAAAATTCATGCATGCCGTATATCCACTTTGAGAATGTCATATTACCATTTTATATCAATCAATGGTAATTTCACGAGGGAACATGAGAAATTTGACATGTCCATTATTTCCTAAAAGGTATAAAATGACATAATGAAATATGCGGTAATATAAAAATATTCATGTTTTCGGTAATATGTGAAATTTCATTTTTCATGCAGTGTTACTGCTAATATATAATAGTCCTGTACGGTATAATTTATCGTCAAAGATATTCATAAATACGGATAAATTTTCAAAAAGTACATAGAAGTATAAAATACTAAAAATAAAATAAAGGCAACAGAAGTGAGAAACACTAAGTTCAATGGTTTTCCTCGATCAAAATAGCATTACCTTTCTCTTTTAGTCGTTGCGATGACTTTTTTAACTTTCACGAAAACAGCGGTCATCGCAGGATTTAATCTTAAAATGGAGGATTTTACCGTTGTTAGATTGAGTTGTTGGTTTAAATAAACTAACAATACTCATTCTAGACGTCATATCGTGGTTACTGGACTACATTGTAATCATGTTTATTTATTCTCATTGTTTTCAAATTCCAGAAACGATTTGTGGCACTTGATGAGCATAACACGATACAGTAATTGCGTAAAAGTCAAAAGATTCGCGAACACAGAGAAACAACGACATAGCGAGATATGAGATAATGGATTATATTTATTATAATGGATTATAATATGTCTGATTAGGAAGGCGTTGTCCCTTTGCGTTGGTGGTTTAAGTAAACAAATTAATCTTCCAGACAGTGACGCTTTCATGCCATGCTTTGATTATACGGAATAAGCGTATGAAATGTCAAAAACATACATAAACATGGATTACATGGAAGATAAATAGACAGCAGGGAAGATATGATAAAATAAGAGCCAGCAATGAATGATATGTTTTCTCAATATATTATAATACGTAAAATGAACATTCACCATGTTAATACAACTTGTAAACTTCTATGCTATACTACCAGTCACTGTTTTTTCCTAGTGTCGCGATCAACAATTATATACAAATTTTGAACTTAATATTCTGCTAGAGAACATTCAATAAATTCATTTAAATAGAAGTACCAAAACAACACAGGAGGAGACTCTACACTGTATTATTGCGTGCAATTAGGAAGACGTTGTCAATTTGAATTGTTGGTTTAAATAAATAAATCAATAATTCTAAATTGAAAGGGTGAATAGCGAGACTATTAATAATAAAGATATAGCTCCTTTATCGCCTTATTATTTGAGAATATAACTTTTAATGTAAATTGTTACCCCTGAAATCTAGTTAATAATGTTTTATGGCTTCTATAGCGAGAAAAAATCGATATAACCTAATTGAAAGTGTTAAAATACTTGTGATCGAACTAAAATTTGTTTTTGTATGAATGAGTCCGAAAGTAAGTAAATTTGTTACATGCTGTGCTATAACTAGAAAAAGGAAAGAAAATATAGAAAATAAAAGCAATATGTCAACAACGAACAACAAGGATGAGCGAGGTGTTAATGTAATAGTTTATTTTTAAGCAGCAAAAGTAAGGACATACAGATGTTTAGTGTTACCGGTTGACCTAACCTTAAATTAAAAATTAAAAACACAGTCATGCAGTCAAATTAATATTCCACCTAAAGACGAGTATTATCGTGTTAAAAATGTTTACGCAAAGGTCTCACAAATGGACAACTCATTCGGTCAATCCCACAACCAATGCAGAATAAAGCTCAATGTCCATAATCTTTTAGATCTTGATAATCTGGGATATGTAAAGGTTTTTCCTCAGTAAAAATACGTGTTGAAAGCTGTTGTAACGTGCGTAATTCACGTAGTCAAAAGCAAAGACGAGTTTCAGCATTTCTCTCTCAGCCTCCAAATGTGTTTCTAAATCAAACTCTCTTACAACAGATACAATGGGCAACATCAGATAGGTGTCCTTAAGATAAAGCATAGTCGTTTGTGATTGTGTCCCTTTTGTTAAAGTCATCCTAAACTTTAGGTCACAAAACCCTTTAGTATAAGTATGTCTTTAACGTTGTCACGACATGGATCATATCGAACTTGAACTAATTTAGACGGTAGCAAGAGGAAATAGAGACGACCTTCAATTGGTTTGTCCACGGACCCAGATGCAATAATTTGAGCATCTAGGAACCAGTGTTTATATCCGACACAAGTATGCAGCTTATACAATATTTTCTGTAACCCATAATATCTGATGAAAATCACCCATGAGAGGAACAACCTTTTTAAATGTTATTAGATGAAGTAGCTTTAGCATAAACTGCCTCATCAGCATGCTTATGTATGTGTTGTATTCCCACAAGAAAACGCTTTGCAAGAACAAAATCGAGATACTCTTTTAATGCATCGTAATAAGGTGGCTCTGGAACAACTGGGAGATATTGCATGCATAGATGTCTTTGAAAGGGATCCAGTATTAAAGAGCCCCAAAATGTCCAGTGCTAATTTCTATATTTTTTGAGAATTTGTTTTCGATAGTATGGATATGACTTTTCCAATTAATATTCTCATCTAGTACAACACATTAGAAATTTGATCGAGTTTTCCCGTTGAATAATACAACCATTTATACTGAGCCTTGTAAGATCAAGTCGTAGGTATATCATGATTAAATTCATGAAAAAATGTATATTTAGGATTTTTAAATTTAGAGATAATTTGTGACTTGAATGAAACTAGGTATCATGTTTTCATTTACAGTTTTAAATAATGCTTTAATGTTGTAATGTGAATAAAATAGATTTATATCATCTGCAAACGTGATTGAATATAATAGGTTAGATGCATTGCTAAAATCATTTATAGACCATTCAGTATTAACATGCTTAAAAGGAACTACCTATTTAGGTGTTCGTTTTTTTCTAAAGCTCTTCTTTATTGCCTTTGCACTTAGTATACAAATTAAGTAATTTTATCCATAGTGAATATCACACAAGATAACTATACTTTTTATTCAGTATTAACACATAAAAGCAACTGCTTCTTTAGGTGTATGTTTATTTTCTTCGTCATTTTTCCACATTGTATATAAAAGTTAACTAAATTTATGAATAATGAATATCGCACAAGATACTATGTTTAATATATAGGGACTTTGCACATTACTTGTACGACGAATTGAAGAAACGTTTAGTTTTTCCGAGAATACGTTCAACTAGGAAGTTCTTTAAGGCTTTTTTTAGCATAAGACATGGAGATTCAACATTTAAGTTGACATGTTCGTTCAACCGAATGTTCCTTATTCTGAAAGAAACTGTATACATGACTTCGTATATTAAACGGATAACATTTATTTAAAACCTTAGATACTTACAACCTCAAATGTATCCTGAGACCGTTTGGTAAATTGTATCCACATTTAAAGCTCTATTAGGAAAAATATATATATCACGAACTAAAAAAGAAAGAAGTTCAACATAAGAGCTGTCATTTTGAATATTTTTTATGTTGGTGGTTCGTTTTATTCTCTTATTTCGTCGTTTAAAATATACACGTATATAAATTTGTTTACACCAATACATGACAAAAAAATACACGTTAAAATATCTAATAACAATAAACTTGTACAAAATAGATAATTAAAATATACTAAAATAACAGGGACTCAAAGAAGACAAGTTTGTCTTATCGGCAAGTACCATGTACCATAGTGAAGTCGCTATTCATGAAAAGGTCTATACAGGGCACCCATGTCCCCAACGCTTTTTTTTCCTTTTCAATACGTGGGAAAAAGCAGTGGGGACGAGGGTGTACTTAAGGAAAACAATATTTTCATACTTTTTATTTTCCCGTGTGAATCAAGACTCAAGATGATGTTTTATGTAGCTAACATATCCTAACCATTTATCTGGTTTTCTGCTGGTGATTATGAAATAAGTGCAGATGGAGAGCGAAGTGAAGATAAATGTAGTTTTTCGGAGAATATCAAAAGTGCATAATGATTACAATGGGAGTAATTCTGAGTGCGATGATAAATATGATAGTGAGAATGAACACGAGAAAGTCTCAGCCGGTGCTACTGTATTATATACACCTGAAGATTGTCCACCAAACTAGTACGACAGTTAATGAAATTACCCCTGTCTAGAATAAAACGAGAATACGAACACAAGGACCTTCCATCTTCCAAAAATCTCCGTGTTTATTACTACGGTAACTGAACGTATTCCATCAATTGAAGAAATATTAGAGTATTAATCAGCTCAAGTGTTGTTTATGGAAAAACATTTTCGTGACAAAGGCGTGTTACCAACTAAAGAAAGAGTATTGCAATTTACACTAATAAGTATTCAAGAAGACAGGTTGTGAATGAAGAAATAGACATTGCCGAAGAAGAATCAGTTAATATCGAATGTATAATGAAAGATGAAGTTCACTTCCATATGAATGAAGTTGTGCGGAACGATAAAGATCTAGGGATGGTAGATTTGAGAGATGATTACTAATCGTGACGAAGACCTTCCAACAGACATACCATATTAGAATATTACTCGCCACAATTTGAAATACAATTATCTGACTTTTACATTTTTATTATTCCCCTCAGAATGCAAACTGAAATGCACTTTTTATTAAATATTAAACGAACCTTTTGGAATTATATTTCTATTTGTGAACACAGCAACGAAAAGTTATGGCAAAACATTCATTTAACCCGTTGATGCATAAGCATACCTCCTGGTTATATTAAACTTCCCATCGGAAACCTTTATAGTTTTATGAGTAACCTGCAGTTCTTATCAGCTTTTACCAAATTTATTTTATTTTACATTATATTTCCAACAATTAAACTCCGGGAAAAAGCAAAATAACAAACAAATGATCCATTATTTTATTCTTCTATGCATTGCTAACGGAAGAATATTTCTATATAAGACTTTATTAGATGGTTTTTTTTTCTTCTTCTTCTTTATTTAAAGTTGGCTTTGCATAATTTACGCTAATTTACTCCAACTTACGAATTATTTAAATGATACAAATTGCCCTCGTTGAACTAAAACTCTTTTAAATAAAATTATTTTGAATTATATATTGTACTCCAGAAATACTTAAACATATTGTATTAACCCTTCAATGCATAGCGTCCCCTTGAACGGAATAAAATTATTGGTCATTTCTTCTCTATTTTGCTTTTTCCACCAGGTGAATTATTTCAAATATTATGTCAAAAAATTTGGTAAACGCTGATAAGACGCCGTGATTTCTCACAATATTATAACCGTTTCCAATGTAGTGTTTCATCAAACTAGGAGGTATGCTTATGCATTAAATGGATAGTTGAGTTTTATCACAGGAAAACGAATGTTCCACAAGTAATAAACGTTGACCACCTCATCATCATACGTTGAAAGTAACCAACGGAGGTGTTCTAGGAAATACGTGCCCTTGAGGTTTATTAGTCCTGGCAAGTAGAGCTGTTTGTGAGAATCTATGAATTTGTCTTTTTCACTTCTCTAAAAGAAACCTCTAATTTATCTTCATTTGATTCAATAATGTACGTCCTGTCAGTTAAGAGCACGTTTAGATACACAACCCCTAGTCATCTATTGCAAATTCATTAGAAACTTTGGAATTTTATGAAAATTAATTTTCACTTTCATTCCCAACAAGGCAATAGAAACAGTATTACTAAACATGAATAACTTCTGCGAAAATGATTTTATCTTCGTCGCATAATCTGTTGGTGTCTATGGCACCAATAAGCCAAGATATACTTGGTGTTCCCAGACATTAAAGTGTTTTCTTCCGGAATTAGCTTTTTGCTTAAACAGTAATAGCTCTTTAAATTTTACTAACTATCTTATATTTTTCTTGTCATCTTCTTCCTATAAATTAAGCCGAAAATGCAAACCGATAAGCTACCAAATACAAGCCGAAAAGCCACTTCGGCGAAACTCGATAAAACCAAGTAATTAATGTGGGTCTCCGGAAATTAAAATCTGAAATTATTATTTTTTATTTCTCCAGATAGGCGCCTCCATAGCGCGTGGAACGTGGCACTTTTTAACAGCTTTATATACTAGTGCTAAGGGTAAACTTTGACATTTGAGGGTCGAAAAGCAAATTATAGCTACATAAAAATGCTGCAAGCCCATTCAACAATCAGAAAGTGTCTCATAGTTATTTATATTCACGGTCAAAGCCTTCTGAATTTCGGATCATGTAGTGACAGCCTCGTTTCCATGATAAGCCATATTTCACCATTCACGTGTGAACACTGTTATGTTTGTGGTATACTTGAATCTTTCAGCATAGATACAGTGGAATCTCTATAAAGCGGGCACCATTCGTGTAATAGAAAATTTCTGTCCGCAGTGACAATAATTAGATCAAAATATTGGACTCATGACGTCATAACAGGTGCTACTGACATTTTATATGGCGTTTCTCCGTATTTTTAAAGTAAATGCATTGATTTTCCATGTAAAAGGAAATATTTTCTATACATATAATCAGCTATGCTACAAACATAAGTATATATTCATAATGATATGATATATTTATCATGTCATGGACCTGAATGAATTTAATTACATCCACGGGAAACTTCTGACGCATAAGGAAGAAATTCCCGTATCAGATAAAGATAGAAAATTTCACACCGCTTCAGAAAATGTTTTTGGACGTAAAAGTGACACCAACTCGTCAATTTCCGCAGCTAGTTATCACCGTCAATTCCCAGACTAGTTATTCCCAACTTAGCCTTTAGTCAAAGCTGGTATTCACATTATATGAGATGCTGTTAATATGATTTTCGTTACTCATTGAGTGGATAGTTTCTTTGATTTTCCTCGCAATCATATTTTGTTCATGATCTATTACACTCATATTTTCCAAGTCTAATCAATGGTCAAATTTCCAACTGTGATTGTCGATTTCATTTTTTGTGATATCTCCTTTGCGAACTGCTCTGGCATGTTCTTTTAATCGTTGTTCCAGCGTTCTTTTTTATTCACCGATATAGACTGCGTTACTGTCAGCACAGGGAATTTTATAGACCAGATTGTTCTGCTTCTGTTTTTCAATCCGATCCTTAGGGGGAGACAGTATAGTCCGTTAAGTGTGTTTTGAATAAAATGTACAGCGAATGTTATGTTTACGTAAAATACGTCGAAGCATTTCACTGGTTCTTTTTATATATGGACAATCGTCCATAGCCTTTGGTTTCATCTGGATCATTTGCAACAGTACTCTGTATTGTTTTTTCTGTTCAATATCTCTTCTAACCTTTACTATTGAGCGTGTCTCATAATCATTTCCGGCTCATTATTCGCTCATTTTCTTTTCTTAAGTCCTCTAGATTATTAATAATGTTTTCTGCTCTTGTAAAGAGAGCAGATATCTCACTTTCTTTGGAGTTTTGTTGGTGATTTGAGTGGAAGTGTAATTATTGATCCCTGTCAGTGGGTTTTATATTAACTATTATAGATATGCTAACATTCTCGTTCCGTTTAATTAGAGTGTCTAAGAATGGAAAACAGGTGTTTTTCTCTTTTTCGACAGTGAATTTTATTTGTGGCTGTAAATTATTTACGTGATCATAAAAGTCATTAAGATTGTTTTCTTTTATGATAAGAAAAACGTCATCGACATGTCGGTCCCAAACCTTTGGTGGGTTAGAAGTTGTAGTTAGTGCTACGTTCTCATCATATCGATATAAGTATATATGTTATAATCAGTCCCTCTATTGTTAAAAGTAAAAAGAAACATAATTTGATGTTTGAACTAATTTTTACCAAAAGAATTTGGAAGACTTTGCACCTTGACAGGTGGAATTTAAAAATATAAAGACTTAGGAAAAGTCACAAAATTCCAAGTTAAAAACTTTATGCAATCTAAAGTTATTAAAGTTTTAATTTTCCGCGGGAAAAAATGACCCTTCCCATCCCCCACGCTTAATACGGTTAATAGAGCTACCACAAGTGATCTTTTATGGCAGGTACTATGATTTTCTAAGTTAAAAATGCTGCCATGAATGACCTTTTACGGCATTTTCTGCGATTTTATGATTCAAAGTGACTGTCGTGAGTTAGATCTTCTGACCGGTACTATGATTTTCTAGCTTTCTAAAACTATCACGCGTTACAACTATGTATGGCCCAAAGTAGTGACTTTTTACCACAATTGTTCCAAGTTACTAACTTAGAAAAGTTGTCGTGAGTGAGTTTTTACGGTCGCTACTACAGTTTTCTCGTGCTATAAACCTATCCTGAGTGAGTTTTTGTGGCCGTTATTACGATATTCTAGCACTAAGAAACTATAGTGAAGGAGTTTTTACGGCCAATATTATAATTTCCTGATTTTTAATTGGGAAGAGAACGCCGGATTACACCCTGGTAGTAAAGCGATATTATAGACTTTCATTAGGTCTATTATTTTGAGATGCCCCCATAAATCAGATTTAGTTTATTGCAATTATAAACGTTCTAGCTCCGGCGAATTTTGGCTAGATGTCGTTACGAGTGGAGGAGAATTTCGCCCTTCGCCCGCCTAAATTGTGACCCTGCCTGGTCACCAGACTTTATAAATAAATAATTGTCAATTGGTTTTGTCGTTCTGTTTTGATCTGTCAAAACAACACTTTTGAGGTGAGTAAGAAAATTAAGATCGACAGAATCCAGGAAATAATTTAAAACCAATATTTATTTTAATCAAATGAGTTTGATATTGTTCGGCACGAGATAAACGGATCCGAATAATTAATTAAAAGATACTGGAACCTTTCAAAATCAAAATTTCGCAAATTAATTTTACTTCATAATCCTAAAGATAGCTATATAAATAATATTTTGCCGCTGTTAGATGTATAAAAATTTATTTTTCTTAGTTGGAAAAAGTAGGATACATATATTTTCTGACCTTTACCATCTAGTTTATTGTGTTTGTTTATTAACATGTTTATGACAAACTTATATTAATGTAATTCAAATTCAAGACCTGTTTTTTTCTGGATAGCTACAAAAGCAAGCTTAGGTTGGTTAGATAGACAATTTATTAAGCTTTCAGAAAATATATACTTTCATAAACACATC
The DNA here is from genome assembly GCA_027564595.1 of Bythotiara depressa. Taxonomy (NCBI): domain Eukaryota; kingdom Metazoa; phylum Cnidaria; class Hydrozoa; order Anthoathecata; family Bythotiaridae; genus Bythotiara; species Bythotiara depressa. The sequence goes on along the minus strand of JANTOQ010550457.1, from coordinate 1,616 downwards.
ATTTGAAGAAAAATATATATTTATGAAAAACTGAACATGTGCTACCATAGGTTCAAGTATCCTTAATTTTATTAAGGACATGAAAAATTGAGTACAAAACACATTGACAGTCAGTTAAGAAGGAAAGATACAGCGAAAAGTTGTTGGAAGATTTTGAAATGAGTCTACAGACATGTTTTGTGAAATGTTTGCATATTTAACCTCGTCTCGTTTAACAGAGAGTTGTAAGCTCCCTTCTTTTTCCGTTATTTCAACCAGGCTTTTACCTAAAACGGCCTATTTCTCACTTGTTTGTTTTCGTATTCGGACATTGGATAAGAAACTTCAATGGAGCGTTATATAAATAAATTCACTGGTGTTATTACTAATTATCCTGGAACATTTGCAACTGTTATAAAAGAAAAAACAACATATAGAATACCAGCAGCAACTCCCCCCGTGATTACAATGGGAAAATATGATGCTTTACTATGTACATGTACGTCTCAGAACAGGTGGTTTCAGTCATATCGTTGTCAAGTTACAAAAGAAGCTCCCAAAGGATTGGCCTGAAAATATGGTACATCATGCGTGGAACGTTTTGTTTTGTGTTAGGAGAAAGCATGCAAGTTTTGTAAAACTCCTGATACTTCTTCATTTTCATGTGAACAAGGAAGGGGTAATTGTGATGGTTACTAAACGAGTGTATTAACATTTGTTTTTTCTGAGATAAATTATTAGGAATAAAGTATAAATTAAGTGGCAAAAGTATAGTAAAATCGCCATGGTTCTTCATGAAGTTATAAAGGTTTACAATGGGCAATACAACATTCACAATGGGCAGGATGTGTATTTACAATCAAGGTCAGAATAATTGGCACTTATAGACCCCATTTAGTTTTTGCCATGTTTCTTCAAATGTGCAAAAAAAAGACGGTAATTGTTAAGTGAAAACTTGGGAGGGACATAAATATCAATGGTTTCTTAAGAAGAATGCCGAGAATTGTACTTATTATAGTTTTATAACGTCACAAAAGACACAAATGGGCCAATTATAAAGTTAGGAAGGCGCCTGTTCAACCATAGTTACTTCATTGCCAACGTATCTTACGTCGTTTGGTAAATTGGAAAGGTTTAACTCATTAGGTTTTATATCTGCATTCTTTTAGACGTCACTTGCGGTGAGCTCAACTTGGTTAATTTGGTAGGCCTTATAATGTTGTTAACAGTTTAATCATGGATGTGTGAATAAATATATTCTATAAATAATTTTGTTTTATGAATAAATTACTAATTGAAAATAAAATGAAAATTAAAGTTGGTAAAAGTTGATAACTCCACTTGATCTTTCATAAAGTTTAAAGGGTTACTATTTGGAAATTTACAATAGGCAAGAGGTGTATCCATAAGGCATTTTAGTGGTGTAGTTGTGTCCACCTTAGGTTTTCACCGTTGCAGTCTGGTTTCGATTCCTAGCCGTAGAACATCGGAATCGATACTCCTTTCCGATACGCAGAAGGAAGAACCACTATATGTTGTGGATCTTTCCCAAGGACGTTAAAACTTACTTACTTACTTACTTACTTACTTACTTACTTACTTACTTACTTACTTACTTACTTACTTACTTACTTACT
>JANTOQ010550346.1:0-10898 GCA_027564595.1 Bythotiara depressa | reverse complement strand
AACACAACAAACTATAAGTAGGAGCGCAAGCCACGCTTCGTAATATTGTAATTCTAGCGTACAAATAATTTTAGCTTGTAGCGAACAGACAATATTAGGCCTGTCAAGTTAAAGTTCAAGAAAATATTAAACTTACAGGATTTGTCTCATGCCTTCTGAAGTTTTGTAGGTCTACTTTTGCAGTCCTTGCTGAATTATTATGACATAGAAATAATCCCTCATTAAAATGTGTAAATCTAAAGATTCTGTTCTGTGCTTAAAGCTTTATCATACCAGTCATAAATGTAATTTCTTTTTTATGACTGTCTCTGCAGCATGCCAACAAGCCAAACTTTGAAAATTTGCTTTCTGGGTTTTTTGAAAGCATTTTAGATGTTAAATGGGGTGAATCAACACCATGTGCAAATTTAATAAAAGTTTTACAAGTCATGGTTCTTTTTTATTCTATTATCTTTTTCTTCTTCTTCAAGTCAATCAATGTAGCAGGTCAACACGTGAATTATAAAAACATTCCCAGGAAGACCCACTCTTCATCGCTCTATTACTAACAAAACACAAAGAATGTAGAAAATATACTGCCAACAAAACTTTAAGAAAGTTTAGTATAATATTAAAATTCTCTATAAATGTGTTTCTTCTATTTTTATAAAAATGAAGTTTGTGGGTTTTTACAGTAGATAAAAACTTAGCTAAAATAAAAACTTAGTTAAAACTATATTTCAAAACTCAGGAGAAGTATAAGTCAAGTGATTTGTCATTTGCAAAACAGTAAACAATGTAATTGAACCTCCTGACACCGTAACGTATAAAAATATTCTTACATAAGCTTGCAAAGGCTTATGGGACGATAGTATCTTCTTAGAAGTGTGTTGCGTAATCCCTGTTTACAAAGAGTACAAATATACAAATATATAGGCAATTTATAAAACGGAATTCCAACATAGTTTCTAGTCTTAAATCCGTATAATTTAATAGCTCTTGAAGTAATGTACTTGTCATGATCATCTGTGTTTGTATTTCATTTATAGTAGTTCATCCAAAGATGACTTGATATTATATGAGAATAGTTCAATTGACACTGAAAGTGATGAAAGTCTCGCTGATGTTAGCCCTGCTGGTAGAACTTTAAATGCATTAAGTGATACAGATGATTCAGATGACCACAACAATGAACCTGTAGCTGGTCCGAGTACACCATACAAGGAAGAAAGCGACGATGTTCATTAAAAAAGTATCGATCAGGATGACGAACTGCAAAGTGAGTTATCTGAATCGGAAGCCGATAAAGGATATCAACCTTTGGATAATGACAAGGGAAACCTGGATTAGCGACAATTTTGTGCAGACAAGTATGTGAGAGACTTTCCATGGCTATACTACAATGTAGTGGAATTGGGATACAAATTTAAATATGTGAATTGTTTCCATCTATCAAGAGATTTGCAGGGAGCTCCAAAGACAAGTTTTCAAAGGTATCTGTCACAGGACTATCCGATCATCCAAGAAGATTGTTGAGAGAACACCAAGAGTCTATGAAGCACCAGAATGTGGTTAGGCAATTGGAAGGTAACAATTTGTGATGCTTTCGTTTTCATGCTATTGAAAGTTCCTATTACTAGAAAATGTTAAAAGTACCAAGAAATATTTTTCTTTCTGTTACCAATTTTTAAAATTCATTCTGCATATTTTGTATCTATTTTAGAGGCGAAATCGCAGGTAACAATTGAGGCATTGGTGCAGAAGAAAGAAAGTAACTTTCTTCGAGAGAATGAAATAAGTGAAGTAGCTCTCTTGAAATTACTAAAAACGATTGTATTTATCATGAAAAAATACTGGGCACATACCACTACTTACAAGGACCTAATTATATTTATTGGAGAAGCATTTGAAGAACCTTTACTCCAGGCATCCTCAAAATTTGTGCAAATCACATAAATGCAACGTTCACAACAGCCAATACAGCTGTTTGTGAAACTAATTGGATGAAAGAGAGAACACTAGAAGAATTACGCAAAGAGTCTGATTTCACACTCTTACTGGATGAAGCAACTGATGAGTGAAACCGATCAGAATTATCACTAATTGCTCGAATTTTAGAAGAGTCTGGTGATGTTGCAAATAAATTTCGGGCATTGCTCTACCTCCCACAATGTGACGCTGCAAATATCTTCTGAAAAGTCGAAGATTTTACCAACAGTGAGAGCTTGGAAATGACTCGCATACGTTATTCTGGAATGGATGGCCGCTCGAAAAATGTCAGGACAATTCAACGGTGTCCAAGCCCATTTTGAAAACTCTTAACGTAACATACATCCACTGGAGGAATCAAAGCTTGGCTCTCTGCTTTGCACACCTCATTCCTAAATACAACAAATTTACTAAATTTACTTGCATTTCATGGATGTAGAGACAGAAGAAATGAGGCAAAGGACAAGGATAATACTCATGTACCTATAATACTCATGTACCTATTAGGAAGGGCGTGCAGTTAGCAATAATTTACTTCAATTCAAAAATAGAGTCCAGTCAGCCCAAACTCAAGGCCTGATATGGAACTGTTACAGGTTAGTTTTTGGTTGTTTCTGACCCCTTAAATTGCTAAAATCAATCTTCTCATCAAAAACAGAGGCTAATAAAAAATCTGGAATAAACCCTCAATAGCTACCTCCAGTGACTAAGAAAAACTGACCACTATAAACAGTTGGAATATACAGTATGGTTTCTATGCAAGCTTGATGCGAAGGATTTAATCCTTTTTCAATAATATTGAAAGAGTTCTTTATATATAGAGATTTTCTTTATACACGTACACACTAGTGTGGCAGACATGGCAAATTGATTTTTCAAATGTTATTAGAATCATTTATACAATTTCATAGACAACAAAACATTAAAACTTACATATTAAACATATATTGCTACACTAACACATTTCCAAACAATATTGATTATAATCTCATTTATTAGCTAGCTTTAATAGGAAATTTTGTTGTACTGTATACACTATAACAGTTTCCATCAATTTCACAATTAAAATTGTCATAATATATTTTTCAATACAAATACTTGTTTCCTCAAATATTAATTTCTTAGTTCCAGTTTTAATGGGCTATTCCAGAAAGAAAAAATCAATATTTTCTGGAATAAGGCCTCTCATAATTAATCATTCGTTCATTGTTAAATTAAAACAGTTGAGCCAGAATGCGGGATGCACAATTATTTAATTATTTCGTAAAAAATTATTTTTGTGATACCAGTGCCCTGCAGTTGTCAAAATTGCAGACAGACATCAGTCAGTGTCCATCAAAAATTTGTATTTTACTGTTAGAGAGAAGCAAAAGTTCCTAAGAATGACTGATGTCATAAAGAGAAAATGCTGTTCTACAGCACATGTGCATTTCCTTCATTATGTTTTTATGCCATATTTTCATTAAAAAGTTGAGTTTCGTCTTTAAAATCTTTTTCACCCTTTGGCGCAGTTCTTTTTTACTGATTCATAACTTATCTTGAATGTAGCTTTAAGCCTAGCGAAGGAGATCTTTTATTAAACATACACAGCAACTGCTACTTTCTTTTTACTCTTATTGTGTGTATTTAAATTACCTGCTAATTTGAGTAAAAAAATGTTTTCTTTGTTTTATGTTTGTTTCATTCTCATTCATTTTACTTCCAATACGTACTCTGATAAAGATGTTGTTCTGTTTATTACATGCAGCCAATTCAAGCTATGATTCTACTAGACACTTATTGTCTAGACACTGGACTGTGTATTTCCCCCTCTTTTCTATGCGAATAATGATAGCATGAAAGATCTTATAACTAAAAAAATTGGTTATATTTAGCAATATGTGCACACATCCAATCTTTCTGCTTTAAGTTAATAAAGTTCCTGTGTTTACATCTCTGTGAAAGAATAAAAACATTGCCGAAACTCAGTTGGTTATCAATAAAAACAATGTATGCCACTTTACACAGAAATTAATTTCTGATAACAATTTTACATGTTATATTAATACTAAACTCATGAAAGAAGTTTTAAGTACACAAAAGACATTTAGAGACAATCATTTTTTTGCGCACACCTTTAGACGCTTATAAAAAAGTTTTACTATTTCTCAGAAACCCATTGTTCTCTGCACACAAATTTTAACAGCCAACCAGTGGGAATGTTTATTTCCACAACTTAATTAGACTCATAGAAAACAACCTAAAAACTATTCAAAACACAACAAAACTGCTTATGTATTACACCATTTCACAATCTCAGAAAAACAATAAGAGATGTAATTAATTATATCTCTCCATCTTAGAAGTTGTAAAACATTTGGATATAAAAACAAATGTATTATTGAAGGCAGAGAAAAACAAAATATTTTTTTACTTCATATAATAAGTAATCCAAGTTTACCTCCCATTTTCTTCTATGATGAAGACATGCACATGCATGACATTTCTGAGATCGTGAAATGGTGTAGAAACAGGAGAACAAAAATTTGTCACTGCCCATACATATTTACACATTTGCTAGTTTACGGGTTTTTTCATTACAGGTTGAAGTTTGTGAGTTTTTACAAACATTGCACATAGGATACTCATTCATTGAGGTCATTAAATGGCATTTTGATCCACAGTGGCAGCAGCATTCAGAATGGCCAGCAGAGTAGTACAATGCCTCCACAGGTGTTTGGCAGGTCAAATTTCCTTGGACAAAAAACTTGTCAGCAACTGATTCATCAGCAAACTTGGAAATGGTAGACCCACACACAAAAAACATATCTGCTGATGCTGATTTGAACTTTTAAATCTGCATTGGTAAAGGCTTTTTTTAGCGTACACTACTCGTGGTTTGTCGCATTCTGAACAGGAAATAGTTAACCTTGAGTTTTCACCATGTTGTTTCACTGGGTTAAAAGGAATGCTGTGTCCCTGTCTTGAACTGGTTTGTCAAGAAGGCCTGTGTTCTTCTGAAGTTTGGATCCCGTAAATATCGGCAAAAGCTTTGTAATGGCCCTCATTGGTGTCATCAGGGATGATGATCTGGTATGTGTTTGATATTCTGAAACATGTCAATTGGTAACCATGAAGGAGAACATGTGGTACAATGTTCGCTTCCACATTTTTTAACACTGAATAAATATGTCCTCTCACAGCAATAATGTGACAGAAAACCTTTCAACAGCGAGTAGTTATTCAATTCTGCCATATTGGGTTTCATAGTTAGGTTTTCGTTGAGATTCAATTTACGAAACATTTCTTCAACTTTCTCATCTACAATGGGTTCCAGAACTTGAAAATTATTGTCCTTCAATTGGAGACGTTTAAAGACATCTTCAACCAAGCTTAAGCATGACGCATATGACTGTTTTTAAACATTTCATACTGTTCACGTTCTTCTAATAATTTTCGAATGTCTCCAACGTTGGAACAATTTTCCAATTTATGCTCAAATTGAGGGTTTACATGAATTGTATGTCTCATAAGGCCAATGCCTTACAGTCCAAGATTCAAGATGCAATTAACCTTTTCAATGGGATTTTTAAATGAATGCCCCAGGGCCATATGCACAGCACAAACCATGTCTAAATTTAAGGGTTGTTGCAGTGCTAATAAAGCAAGCTTCACTGAAAGATGACATGAACCGTAAAGCTAGTTAAGACAGTCTCAATTTCAGCTGCGTTTCTCATGGTGGATGATGATTCAGTTGCACTGATGTGGCATTCCACGATACCATGAATTGTCTATTATTTCTGGCATTTCATGTAACAAAGTTACTGTAGGAGTTAAAGTTATGGCAGAAAAGTCATGATCACCTGCTTGTAATTTCTGTCCATGAGCCACAAGAACCTGTTTACCTCTAGTCACTGCAGAGATTAGGCAATTAGGTTCACCAATTTTAACTTTGCATTTATCATCGGTACTTAAAAAAGACACATAATCACGAAACCCCCTGACAAATTTCCTTGACCTTCATAATCAAGCAGTCATGCAGTAAAACCTTTGGTGTTGGTTTTGTATTTTCCACCACTGACTGAAGAAAGCTGTCAGTATCCTCACCAGCTTTATTTTTTTGAAGGTACTCTTTCAGAGTGTCTGTTAGTCCTGGGGCTTTCAAGGTAGGCCAAAAGTTTTCTAATCATGCGTAATCCATCAGAGTGCATGGCACTTCTTGATTTTGATGCACATTAGTGCCAAGTTGTGGATGTATCATCTTGATTTCTGCAAAAATAAAGGATGAATCCTAGGTACTACTGAAGAAATAAAAATCCCTAGTAACAAAATTGTTAACCCATCTATTCACCTTCCTTGGAACAGTCATACGATAGCTTTTATAAATGTAAAATAAATGACCAAGCAAGTGGTTTTAGTTGGATCTGTTGAACACTAGCCTGGATTCCAGTTAAGTAGATTATTTAAATGCCAGAATTATTAATGCACTCTAGTAGTCTTTCTGTGAAGGCAGATATTGTTTAATAAGAGTGAAAGTAAGAAGTGGCGTAGCACCGACTGATTTCCTGATAAAATAAGCTACATTTAATCCCACTATTTCCCGCTTTTGAATGTCAACACATACACTTTTTCCAGGCTGACTGATGAATTTCTAGACAATTCATAATCCCATATTCCCATATATTAGATTACCTCGGGTTACCTCACAATAACTTTCAAATGTAACATAGAGCAGGGTTTCATACATTCTTTGACATGCCCAAATTGAATATCTACAAGAGATGGTAGATCTAGAGATGCCAAGCTACTGAAGCTTTCCCCAGACTTGACTTCCACAACATCATTAAAATCATCAATTTTCGTGACGATGAAATCGTGAATTGTTGCATTTTCTTCTACGAAAGTGATCACAGCCTTTAATACAACTTTGGATTTTGTATCCACAACCCATGCTTTTACAAACATTTTTAAATTTTTTAGAAAGTTTAATAAGTTTAATAAGCACTGCAATCAATAACCATGATTCTGGAATTTTTTTATGAAGAAGATTAGAAGATTTTGTATAAAGGCAGCATTCGTGCACTGCAACGACTTCGTGCAACCAGGAAAAAGAAAAACTCTCCATTATAGAGGTTTGTATGAAACTTCATTCATTTGTGAAGTAAAATTATTTTTGGTTTTTACTGTTTTTTGTATAGTGTGAGGTATTAAATTATTTTTGGTTTTTTACAGTTTTTTTGTATTGTGCAAGGTACCTTAATAATCACAGCGACAGAGTCTGAATATAAAAATAGCAGCTGGCTTTATTGTTGTGGGTCATAAATGTTGCGTGTTGATTTGTTACTTCTACTTGTATTGTTGTTTTATGAATTGAGCAATTAGTATTCGTGAATAGAAGGCGTCATTGAAATTAATACTAAACACGTTGACACGCATTTTTAACAGTGCTCGTTGTTTTTTAAAATACAAATGAAGAGTTTAAAGAACATGTTTAATGTCACATGCCGTTTACACATCAATTAAAGAATGTTTAGTGAGTTAAAGTGATGTTGTTTGTGAATTATAAAAAAGTGCGTTTTACAAAACAATTAAATAATGCAGCATTATTTAAAATTTTAAAAAGATATGCACGCGTTTAACAATGAACGAATGATTAATTATGAGAGGCCTAACTTTTATTGTCATATTAACATTACAGCACACATGGCTTTGTATCTGTGATAGCTAACATTATGGCGGAAGCTGCAATGAAAAATATTACTCAAAATTTTAAGATAAATTTATTAACAGTTTTAATATAATTTGTTTAACATTATTATATGGACACCCTGTACTTCATAACATTTGTTGTAAATGATTTGAAATTCAGAGAAAACAGAGTAATTATTTAATAAACGACAAAAACAACATCTGCTGTAATCAATGCAGTTTTTAGATATTTCCTACTATTTTTAAGTAAAGTTTAATATACAATCCTTAGTGAACTTTAAAAGGTCACCCAAACTTGCATAGTACATTAAAAGTTTCTATTTAGTAATTACTTTTACTCGTATACAGGGAGTTGGCAGAAAAAAATATAAAGGGGATGATCTGGAATTCATGCTTTGTGTACATGGCATCGTACATAAAATTCTATTTTATTCCTTCTTAGTTATTGTTTAGTTTAAATACAAAATATAACTAAGTTTTTTTATAGTAATTTAAAAATTGCTTTACAGTAAATTGCTTTTTAAAAAAGTTTTATGAAAAAAATTCCAAGGTTTAATTCCCCTTAAATATTATAATGTATTATTTCGTTGGAAGGGGCATTAATCTTTTAGTGCTATTTCACAATAGTTATATAAATAACCAAGGCAGAGGTTAACGATTATACTATTTCATAAAATTTAGGTGTGAACTGAAGGATTTGTATACAGTTTGAGATATATTACAACCTACACAACACAGTTTCAAAAACTCCAGCATGGGATGTCATCATACGTTACTAGCTAATTGCTTTTACATATTTTGTTGTATTGTAGATACTATAGAGACTTACCCAAGTCTATGTCTATAATGAAACACATTGTTCATTAACAATATTTGTTTCCTCAAAAATTTAATTTTGCTTCTATTTTGATATAATAGTCCAGGAGCCAGTCACAATTGTATATTACTTCATCAGGTTCAAAATGTTTGACCCTAGAAATAGGTCCATGCTAATGAACATAGTACAAATGACTTGTCAGCTAATGCATCATTAGGGTATTTGGGACCCAGATCCCTGGGGGAAAAAACCAAGTGGTCTACAGGTTACCATAAGCTTAATGTTCCAAACTTTGGTCAAATATACTACTTGGTAATACTACAGTATTTAACTGCCAAATCTAACAAATTATATCTGGGGCAAAGGTGTCAATTGCGACCAGATGTTACCTTATAATATGCAAGGCCTAATGTTTGTATGGGTAAAGTTAGTCATATTATGGAGCACTGTTATTATAAATTTAATATTAAAACCTGCGGCCATGTATAGGTCAGATTGGCCAAATAGTATAATAGGTGTTTTATTAAGGTAACGCCAGTCCTAGAGATTAAGCTGCTTTTATACAGTAAACCAAAAACAGTTTTGATGATATTTAAGCTTTCTTTCATTATGAAAGTCAATAATATTGGAGGGGAAAGAACAAAAACCATATGTCAATACTTATAAGTGCAGTGATACATATTTAGAGCTAACTATAGGAACAAAGGGCTTTTTGAGGCAAAGGCAATGTCTGTTTTTTATGAGATGAGTTTTGTTTTACAGTAGAAGATTCAAGAAAAATAGTGTAAAACAGGGAATAAATAATATACCAAATAAATATACCAAAGAGAGAAAAAGATGATAAATATATTATATATAACACACAAAAAGTTTTCACTTACATTTAGACAATCACTAACATGGATTTTTATACACAAAGTTAAGCTTAAAGCATGCACACTATTTATACTTGGGTTACATAATGTGATTGTTTGTCTAAAATCTGCCAAAGATTTCCTAAAGATTTCCTAAATAAATACAATAATATCCTTGTTATTTACAGAGTCATCCAATATACATCTAATTCCTAAATATCTACACAAACACAAAGTTATCACATTTGTTCTTGTTGTGTCCTTACAATAAGAGATATTTATTAGCAAGCATTCAAAACTGATATTTTTCTCCAAATATTTTATGCACAAAATCAAAATCACTGTAAATTACCCAATGGGTATATATTTTGATAAAGTTTGAATGTATTAGTTACTGTATCAGACATACCACCATACATAAGTTTTAATGTATTAGTTGTACTGTATCAGACATACCACCATACATTGAGTGCTAGTGTTGAAATATGCTCTAGAATGTTGCAAATATAATTCTGTAGTGTCTTTTCCAGCTAACGTTGTCTTTGTTTTTTTGGAAGATAGTTTTATCGGTCATAAAAAGTTATTCATAGCAGCATTTCAAGCATAGAAAATCTTTTTAACATGTGTGAAACATCATCAACCAGATTTTAGTGGTAGCTGTTTAAGCAAAAAATCATTATAAAGTTACAATCTAAACTATTTATTCATGAAAATTTTGCAAACTGGAACTTCGAAACAATCCAGAAAAGTGGTACTGAATAAACTTGTTAAATTTACTTAAATAATTGAGAAGTACAGACACTTAATTTAGACATAATATTATATATATATACCTCCATTTCCCCTTCATGCTGTACTCTCATATCATCAATATGGGCCTGAGTTTCAAGTAATTGTTCATGCAGTTTCAGGCCATAAGTTCCAGCAAGGTTAAGTTTCTCTTCTTTATCCTTAAGGACTTCAAGCAAGCCATCCCAATCTAAGTCTTCAAAGCTTTCAACTGAACATGAGCTATTACTGAATTGTGTTTCGGTATCCTGTTGGTCATTGGCTTCCATAATTAAACTGAAAGATAATTAAACAATTGATGAGTTAAATGGAAGATATTAGTGTTTGTCAGTCTTAGAACTCATAATGATATGATATATTTATCATATTTATCATGACATGGACCTGAATGATGAACGTAGCCCAATATTAAAATCATTCAGGCACATGACATAATATCATTATTGATGTGTTTTAATGTCCACTTCCATACCAGCATGGTTATGGGAGTTCCCGCAAGTGGGACTGAGACTTACTAGACATAAAGACGTGAATGTCATTCCTAACAGGCTCTGCTAAGTAAAACGGATCTAGCCATAAGATACCCTCTTCCTTTATTGTGATACTACCCACTAAACTGACTGTCAACCACCTTTATTGTGATACTACCCACTAAACTGAATGTCAACCAAGGTTATAAAGCTCAGTTTATTTAAAGGTTTGAGTTCAGAATTCTCCATCTCCTAGATAGACTGCCTTACAGGGAAATAAACCAAACTATTTCAATTTTCTTTTTATGACAT
>JANTOQ010550235.1:0-10899 GCA_027564595.1 Bythotiara depressa | reverse complement strand
AAGAAGCGTCACGACAGATAGACTTACCTCCTCAAATTTCGACCGGATAGTGTGTATCAATTTGATGTGCGGCATGTAAGTAAAAACATAAAGAAAAAGCTAGTGAAAAAAGGAAAGAAACATGGAAATGTAAACGGTTGGATTCGATCTATTATAAATCATTGTGGTGGTGTTGCAAAACGTTCGGGGGCGATTATCAGACACTACGAGAGAAATGGACGAGTTTAACTTACCACGTGAGAAATAAGCACTTCTGGAATGGAAATAAAATATTTAAAAAATGCACGCATAAGAAACTGTCTAAATCAGCTGTTAAAGATATAGAGTGGCTAAAAGATGGTTCACCAGAATTTCATGCCTGGAGGAAGTTGTTTTAGATAAAAAATTGGTGAAAGATTTAGCTCTCCTTACAGAATTCCGACACACAGGCCAAATTGAAGTATACCATTCTATCATTAACAAATACTGTCCTAAACGCCAACACTTTCACATGTACAGCATGTATGTTCGCCAGCAGCTGGCTGTTATGGATCAGAATTGTGGCAGTAACCTGAATGAGGCTGTGAATAGATCGGCGGGAGAAAAGGTGGATAAGTATTAATTTTCTAAGATGACGAAGCAGTGGGTAGCAAAACGAGTAAACGAACAAAAGAAAAGCCATTATTTAAATGAAATTATAGAAGAAATATTTGCTACAAAAGGAAAAACAATGTTCAATTACCACTACCCGTATTGCCGAAGTTACCCAAAAATATAGCACCAACTCCTGGACCGAAAAAAAGTGAATTACTCGAAAATATCCGTAGCAGATTTAAAACGTAATAAATTTTCTTAAAAGTACTTTTTAAAATTAGAAAGAACGGACAAACGTTTTACATGTAACAATACAAAAACCTTTTTGAAGTGGTCCCGATAAAAGATTTAATCGAATGCATTACTGTACATTACCACTCGTCTTCGCTGATACTAAAAGAACAGTGTTTTTTACGTTACTCGACATGGCTATTGTGCGGAAGAGGTTCTCTTGTTTTCCTTTAAATTTTCGAAAAGAAAAAGAGTAACAGTGGAGGAAAGGTGTAAATAACACGAATAGATAATAAAACATGGTGTTGTAAAAATGCCCTCCTATAGGTAAATTTTCCCCTCATTCCTTGCTTAGTTTTTCCACTTTACTCTTATTGTGCAAAACCTACGTGGAGAAGACCAAATCTTAATTTTTCCCTCCCTTTGTTTGACAACATAATTACATGACCCCCATATTTCTAAAAATGTACAGTGCGATTCGTTTCACAATGACGTATGTGATTCGACGTCTATTGAACTAGCTTGAAAAGCCAATTGAAAAGACGAAGTGCGCCACTTGCAAATGCAAATACAAAATTCCCTTGAGAATGATATAATAATAATCAAGTTTCAAAAGACTAGCAATGAGACGGGGGTATTATGATTTTGATATCAATATAGGTAGGCATTGTTCGCGACATGTCGTAGAAATGTTGAAGGCTTTGTGGTGAATTTAGGGGATGCCACTCATCTAGACATCGATATCCTCAAAAGGGACATAATTTCCACTTTCGTCAAGATAGCATTCACGGATTTTGTCCACAACACATGCTGGTATGACTCTTCTTATTCCCTTCCCAAGTTTGTTGTGTATCCACCACGTGAATTGTTTGTACCCAGCGTGGCGTAGTTTTCTATGATCAAAATGAATTGATTAAGACAGATATTATTCCCATTTTTGTATATTATCAACTGGGATAATTTAGGCTAATTTTACTACATCTGTAGGAGGTTGATTTTTAGAAAATTGTATCCTAATATCCGCAAAGAAGAGTGGCTGCTTTCCATTATTTGGAATTTTCCACGTGGGCTCATTTTCTATGGTTTTTATTACCCTTTTTCAACTCGACTTTTTGTAACATCCATCGCGTCAATAAATTCTGCGCGCTTAGAAATTTACGTTGAATGGAAAGTAGCCTTTAGAAGTCGATACGCGGTGTGAATTTTTACTTGTAACTTTTTATATTGATGTCTAACAGTCTTAGTTCATTGCGAAAATATGGGCAATATAATAAACAGATAGAAATGCAAGACTTACGTGTTATTTATCGTGTCCTGTTTATCCCCGTCCCTAATGTCGTTTATTGCGACAAGAGCCGTCCGCAGTACTGCCTCTGCCAAGTATACTTCCATAAACTCTGCGCTTTCTGTTATACGTTGCTTTCCTTAAATGCAACGAATATCTTTTAAACTTTTTAAACCAACGAGTATCTTTTAAACCTCGTGCCCCCTTTTTCAACCTAACGCATCGAAATATTAATTATTCATTATAATACGACTTGAAAGAAATAAAACTAGTTAGAGAAAAGTCCTACACTTTTATGAGAAATGTGTTGAAATAATGTGAAGCGTTTGTTTTGGAAAATATTACATAATTTGTTATTTACTTGCACATTAGTGTGGCTGTTCACAAACTACAAGGAACACTTAAAAGCAGAATAAAATTATTTACCGTTAAGTCGATGTTCCGTAATGTCATACATTTCTCTGCAACACAAACTTTCTATGCTTGTTTGCATCGGCTTACAATGACTACAAAGGCACCATGCGTTGTTTCCGATTCTAGAAGCGTCGTTATTGCTTGAATCATTGGAAGATTCGGAAAGATTGTGAGAACTGCAACTGCCGTAATGAGCTGGAATTTGATTTTGTTGGTTCGTGCGAGTATGGTTCTATTTCGAGTTCTTCGTAATGTTCATTATCGGAGCTTGACGAAGAAGAGACAGAAGACATTCCGATTAACTTTTAAATTAAAAAAACTTTAATGAAGATAGTGATTATTACGACTTGAAACTCTTTGAGGAAAGACAAGACGCTTGATGAGAAACACACTGAAGTTACTGGCTTTCAAAGAACTTCTCCATTAGATGACGTCACGAAAAAATCTAGTCCTAGTCTTCGAAAGTTTCTGATAAAATATTGCGGAACGAAGCAGAGACAAACTTAATGCAAGGAAGAAAGCATGTAGAATTATGCAGCAGTTATTATTTTGTTTTAAGAAATAGTAGTAAAAACGTATTTTTTTAGGTCTGATCTTTCATTCCGGAAAGTTTCATAATAACCCGAACTTAACCTTTAAAATAGATGCATGTGTGAATTATATGTAAAGATATGTACATTAATAAATAGATAAATAAGTAAGAAAATACAAAGTAAAACTGGTATAAGATAAAAATTAGAAATTGGATAATACTTCTGTGTATTAAAATTAGAAAATATTAGTAAAAATTAAGCCTATATTGTTTGTGAAGATATGTATATGAATATTTATAGAAAAAGTAAAATAAATAAGTAAATACAAAGTAAAACTGATATTTTAAACACTCCCCGACGAATAGGTCTATCTCACCTGCCTTAGACCGCTTATACCCTAACCTATTTAAAGGAGGCTAGAAAAGATTATGTAGAAACATGTGCGGAATTTACAACCAGAACAAGTAAACTTATAAAATAAATCACCATTTAGATTGTAGCTCTAAAGTGGTAGTATACTTGGTGCAATGTCAAATTTGTTGGTGGGAATATGTAGGTAGTACGAACAGCAAATTTAGAATGCGTTTTAATAACTTTTAAGCTGCCATAAAAGATTCAATCTAAATAAGACTGTTCCACAAGAGTCATTTCATGCTCATTTTAATCAACCAGGTCACAAACGTATGGACGATTGGAGGGTATTTCTGATTGATCATGCTGAAACGTTGGATGGTATTAGGAGAAAAGAAGCCTCTTGGCAACACAGGCTTAACTCGTTCATACCAGATGGCCTCAATGAGCGCGATGTGACTATTGATTATTAAATATGGGGTGGTGGTAAAACCCAGCACATGTTAGGCAGAGCTGTCTTATTTAGCAGGATTTCTGTATCTAATATTTTTTTCCTTTTTTTCTAGCCTACGTTAATTAGATTAGGGTATAAGGAGTCTAAGGCAGGTGAGATAGACCTATTCGGCGGGGAGGGAACAGGTACATACGCTGTGCACTATTGCATAGCCTGGGATGTTGTACAGTGCCACTTTCACATAATGTGAACTCTGCAACCCAGTTCTTCGGATACATGTTGGCTGCAGCAATCCATAGTCACGGTCCTACTCATAAGTGCAATGGGGTAGTTTGACACTTACAGCTAGGAGGGAGGCCAGCATGTGCCAAGTTAAGTTGGCCTGGGATGTTGTGAGTTCTGGTGTGGAAGCAGTGCACGTCTTCAACCCAGTTGCTTTTAGGTTTATACACCTCTGTTAATCCCTGCTATGGTCTCTCATCTATCCATTTCTCCGATACCAGGTAGTTTTCCATATAAATACGTTTAGAATGCCTTGTTTAACTTGTCTCTTGCACCCATGTTCTTTACCCACTCCATCAACAGTATTATAAATACCAGTTTTCCTTTTTATTTACTTATTTATTTTACTTTTTCTATAAATATTTATATACATATCTTCACAAACAATAGACGTAATTTTTACTAATATTTTCTAATTTTAATACACAGAAGTATTATCCAATTTCTAATGTTTATCTTATACCAGTTTTACTTTGTATTTACTTACGTATTTAATAATTTATTAATGTACATATCTTTACATATAATTCACACATGCATCTATTTTAATAAATATTATCTAATTTTTACTAATATTCGATATACATCATGTAACATTCTTACTTACATATCTCATGACAATTATTATGGCATTCATACATGGTGGAATATTTTACTCTTGAGGTTTTTAAAAAACAATTAAAAAACTTTTATTAATCCTAAGTTTTATTTTACTGTTTATTTTTCTATTGTTTGGCTTATACCAATGTAATTTTATATACTGATATCAAGATGATTAACGAGGTGTAAATTCTTACAATATATGAGACATATCTTGTACATTTTCTATATAAATCTTGATAGTTGAAATATTGATTTTATACAAATGTGTTTTCCTATATACATATATATATATATATAATTGTGGCAAAGTGTGATGTGTAGAGAATATCTCTGAGCGGCTTCAGACTAGTTTCGCACGATTCAGGCCTCATCAGTACAGCTAGCTATGAGTTAAACGACATTGATATTATGAGCCCGTAATATATATATATATATATTGCTCATTGCCAGGACTGACACACACCTATAACACGTGTTTCCTAGGACATCTTAAGCATAGTTTGTTATTCGAAATAACAAAATTGAGAAGGAGACTGTGCAAAACGTGACAACGTCGGAAAAAATTAGAACAATTTCTAGCAGCTTTCGAAAATAATTGTTTTCAATTAATAATAAAAATGATCAAACAACAATATAATCCCCGGATCATAGTTAATATCCATGATTTATCTGTAAGACAGGAAATATCTACGGCTTAGGATCAATTCTATAAATTTGTAAGTTTCGAAACGTCATTCATTCGAAACTGGTATTCGTTTTGCCTAATTTCGAGATTCCTACAATTTGTAATATTCTAATGTTAATTTACGCCGGAATTAAGAACGTAAATGGTAAACATCCTCCTTTAAGCCACAAAGGATTATTTTGTGATTGGTGAAACTGGTAAGTAAACAAGTTGTTAATCCTACATAATAATAATTAATTAACCCTGTAATACCTCCTAATGCACAATCATACTTCCTCGTTATATTAAACTTCCATTGGAAACTTTTATAATTTTTTGAGGAACCAGAGGGTCTTATCAGCTTTTATCAAATTTATTTTTTATTATATTTCCAATGATTCACCCCCTGGAAAAAGCAAAATTGCAAAGAAATGAGCAATGATTTGATTCCTTTCCAGGGACAATATGTAAGATATTTATTTATTTATCTTTATTTATGACACGCGTTTTATTATAACAATAACATTGGTTTGCAGAGGTGGAATCTTAGTCAGTCCAAACATTTCGTTTACTTTTGCGTATGACGTTCTGTAAAAAATACAACCTGTATTCACTGGGTCATCAACATAACCTTGGGTAAGATTACTTTTCTTGCTACAGTCTTCAGCTGATTCCATAACTGTATAATGAGCCTTTTTAATATTTCATTCACTTGTGTCTTTAGGTAAACTCTATCAACATGACAGACGCGAATTTAGAACAAGAAATAAATTCGCTACATATTGATTTAAATCAATTTTCTCATTCAATGAAAAGCTTTTCCTCGTCAATAAGGAGTCTATATGGCGATGTTAACAATGGTCCTTACGAATTCCTACAACTTCGAGATAAAACAAGAGATGATTACCTTTGTTTATCTCAAAGCTATTCTCCCTATTTCCGAGTACTTCGCTACATCCTTGAAGGAAATATTTGAGAGTTATGATCATATGGATTACGGAAATTGACAGAGAACGTTAGACAACAGTGTTGCTAAAGCAAGAGATGCCCAGCAGATTGCAGAGGCTATGGTGGAGATGCACCAGAAAATGTTGGTTGCTTTTAAAAAACGAGATTCTGAAGCTAAAATTAGTGTTCGGAAATTGAAAAATCTTAGCAGAGAACACGAAAGGAGAAGAGAGGAGTTGCAGAGTAGTGCTAATCACAAGACCGGATGGGGAATCGGTCTGATGTTCGTCCCTGTTGTTAATATATTTGCAAGCCCAGCACTTCTAGCTTCTGGTTCAAATGACAGCAGCCAAGCTGCAGCGAGTAATTGGGACGACAAAGTTACATCTTCTGCCGCTGATGTCATATCACATAATTTGATACCTGCTCTTAATGAATTTACGAGCAGGTTGGAGCATGCAGCAGGGTTTTTCAATATAACGCGACAAGAATTGGAAGAGTTCAAAACAAAAGGAGAAAAATGTCTGAGTAAGCAACAAAAAATGCATTTCATAACAATGAGAAGCAAGGCACGGTTCATTGCAAACAGTTGCAGTGAGTTTTCTAACATGCTTTATCATGTTAAAGCAGATTTTGGAGCAATTCCCAGTTACGGTGTAAATGAACGTTACGTCACAAGTTTAGTTGAGGAGCACAAAGAAATATTAAATAGAAAGTGTCATTACAGTCTTGCACATGAAATAACGAGAGCTATACGAAGCTGAATATTGTTGATTGGACTGTATAAACGAACCAGTAAATTTAAACACTAAGTTAGTCATTTAGCAAAAGTCCATGTGCAGTTTTTTGTGTTATTTTTTCACCATCTTTGATTTATCTTTGAGAATATTATTTGGTCATTTACAAAGACCAACATTAAGACTGCTACAAAAGAATCCGCATTTTCAGTTAACAGGCAATGGTGCATTTTTTATAGAAATCTAAAGAAAAGATTCTATGTAACAATTGTTTACGAATGTTACATTATAATAATAATACTATTAATATGTTACATTATAATACTAATACTATTAATATGTTACATTATAATAATAATACTATTAATATGAGAAGTTGATTGTATTACGTATGTTACATTATAATAATAATACTATTAATGAGAAGTTGATATTTTTAACACTTTATTACATAATCATGCCTCCTGGTTATATTAAACTTCCAATTGGAAACTTTTATAATTTTATGAGGAACCAAGGGCTCGTATCAGCTTTTACCAAATTTATTTTATTTTACGTTTCCAATTATTAACTAAAGCACTACAATATTATCAAAATAGCACGGTTTATGGCCATTTTAGGCGATGTAAAATGTTTGTTAAATTTTCTTTATCGGTCAACTATGGTTGGCGACATTTATTTAGGAATTAAATCCAGGATTTGATACATTTCTGCTATGAATTGAAAAAGCAAATTAAATATGAAGCGTTTTTAACGTACGTGTAGTCAGCAGTGGAAACGTAAAGCAGCATGGATGAAGTTTTACATTTGAAAATCCTATAAAGAATCCCAAAATAAACAAAACTATAAAACGATTCAGGTATTGACCCCAACACACTTGTTTGTAAGACTGTGGTACTTTTGTAAATTGTGATACTAGACTGAGGTAGTTAGAAAGTCAAATGTCTCAAACACCACAGGTCGGCATCTCAATGTTAAAGAAATATATATGGAAGGTAAATGATTTAAGCTTTTGTCGAACTAAGGTGAGAAAAAAATTGTGGAAAAGAAAATACAAAAGCTATTCTAAACCTGTTTGTAACACCTTTTATACATTACAACATGTGTTGTAATACACAACCAGTGTGTCATTATAACTAATGTATTATACTATGTAACAATTATTAGCGCTTTTATTTATCCCTAAAATTCTGCCATTTTACAGAAAGTACTGATGACGTCATCAATATTGATATTTATTGAAATTATTTATACTATACTTTTGAAACTCATAATACAAGGAACTTGTGTCTAGGAAGGAAGATTGTGTTAGGAAGATTGAATAAATTTAGGATTAATAGTGTTAATGTTGACTTTAGTCACATCTCATAAACATTTAGGAATGGATTTGGATTCCAAACGTTTCACTGAACCGAAATTTAAAACTAATCGATTTAAATTTCCTTTTTTCCGTAAGGCACTCAAAAGTTGGACAATATCAACAAAAAAAGTATAAAATTCACCTTCATTAGCCATTTTTCAACAAAGCCTTTTAAAATTTATAAGGCCAAAACCACCATCTCATTACGGAATACATCAGCCACGTGATCTTAAATTACTAACAAGGTTGCGAGTTGACCTTTGTTACTTGCGAGTTGACCATAGTTATTTGCGTAATATTATTAATGGTACTATGGATTCATTTTGTTTGTGTAGAAATAACTCATCTGAAAGCGTTGAATATTTCATATTACGTTGCCCTACAATCTCGTACCCAGGGCCTTTTTTCCTTTTTTGTTATAACTGATAGCGAATGACCTCCGTTATCTAAATGAGAAAGAGGCCCTGGGTACGAGGTTTATTGGTGCTCTATTCATTCTGTGCTGTGTCTTTCGCTCTTTGACAATCTTCGTGATAACAATGTTAATATAATGTCCCTAAGTAGCACATACTTGACATATCTCCTTCTCTGTATATGATAACGCGGCTAACAAGATTATTTCAAGTAATAATATCTATTTTATTTTATTATTTTGCCGAAGCTGTTTGATGGACCTTTATTCTAGCTGTTACCGAGACCTTTGTGTATTATAAATGCTGTTGTTGTTGTTGTTGTTGTTGTTAATTATTACTTATTATATGTAGATAGATAGAATGTCACCTGTTTTTGAATATTGAGTGAGCAGCGGATATCGGTGAATGTATCTCGACAAGTATTGAAAGAATATTACGTAAGTTACATACCGAACGACCTTTTAAAGAAATCGTCTTTACTAAAAAATCGATACCAATAGTTGCCTGAAATGATAGATGACATTATACAGTAATAGACAAACAAGTAGATAAATAAATAAATAAATAAATAATTGCCGCATATAAGGGACGGCATCTATAGATGGGTGTGGTCGTGTATAATCTGTGAACTACGCGTTGCGCTGAATCTCACCATCAACTTGCTCCAATTTGTACAACGATGAACTAGTTTTGTATACGGTTGCAAAGCTTTTTCTTGAGAGGAATATGTAGGACAAAAATTGACAAGGATAAACCAGTTTTGTATACGGTTGCAAAGCATTTCTTGACCAATAACGCTTAACCAATTTTGAAAACAGTTAAAAAGCGTTAATGGTTTGAATAAAAACTGGGAACGTTTATTGCCCTAACGACTAACCATGTTTTGATACAGTAGTGATGCTTTTAATAAGCTGAAAAATCGTGACAATTTTTTTTAGAAGAACTGGGAAGAAAATTAAATTAAATTGTTATAATTATTGTTAAAGATAATCTACTTTTATAAATTAAACTGGCTCCGAGCAAGATTGCATGAAGTGTAAAGATCAGCAACGATCAGCAAAAAATTATTCGTTATCAAATAATTGAAAGGTTTTTAAGCGAATAGCATTAGACTTGATTGTTAATAACCAATAACCAATCAAATTTTAGGATTTATTTTTTTATTTTGTTTGAATAAATCTTGAATAAAGACATTGTTATAAAGGAAACAACACACAGGACCGGATTTAGTAAACAACGGAATACGGAATCGGCGCCGGATCACAGAAATGGAATTGGAATTGGAATCGGTAGAAAATTTTTTTTTATATTTCGCGAGTTTAAATATTCGCGAATGATCTAAAATTTCGCGGGTATTTTGCGTTTAACCTAAAACTGTCATCACTTACGATTTGACTTCCGTACGTCATACACCTTTTCCGAATTAAAAGACTGACTTTCATATACAGAAAAGCAAAAAATTAAAATTAAAAGTACATTTTTTGCGCATTTTTTATCAATTATCAATATTTATTATATATATTATATAATATATATTCTGATTTCTAAACAAAATTTTCTTTCCAGTGGTTATATAACGACATCGAAAAAATATTTACAACCAGCTGATGATCCTAACGGAAAGTACCTCTATTCCAAATAATAAAACTTGTACATCATTTTGTTGCAAATTAAATTTTAGAAAAAGTCATAAAATCTCAGCCCATTTGTGCGTATTTGTGCTCTCATTCTTTGGGCTTTGAATAATTAATAATAATAATTAGTGCAATATGCTGGTGATAATGATGCTAAAACGTCTACGGTGAAGTTTATGAAAAATGATTTGGATTATATGAATAATTATTTTCTGATTCCTTTGTCAACCGAAAATAACTTTTAATTACTAATTCTCAAAGGTAAACAAAACATGACATCCGTCATGACGTCAATAGGACCAAAATAGGACGTCCTCAGGACGTCATGTGCCCACTGGTTTTTTTTGCCAAATTAAATTTTGAGCACATGTAGTCTGGAGCAAGTTGACTCAGTGCTTTAAAAATAAGAATTGAATC